>CM049192.1:17895897-17949197 GCA_026770425.1 Boechera divaricarpa | reverse complement strand
ATGTCCAAGTTCGAAGCTTTGTTGTCCATAACGCCTTGTACTCAATCTCAATAGGTAAATGACAGGCCTTGCCATAGAGGAGCTGGAAAGGTGTTCTCCCTATAGGGGTCTTGAATGCAGTCCTGTATGCCCAGAGAGTCTCATCAAGCTTAGTAGACCAATCTCTCCTTGAAGCGCCCACTACTCTGGCCAAGATGGCCTTGATCTGCTTGTTAGACACCTCCACTTGACCACTAGTCTGGGGGTGATATGGTGTAGCCATTTTGTGCTTGACCCCATGTTTCTTCAGAAGATTCTCAAAGAGCTTGTTGATGAAGTGAGATCCCCCATCACTGATAACAACTCTTGGCACACCAAATCTGGGGAAAATGATGCTCGTGAACATCTTCAGGACTACCCTTGCATCATTGCTAGGGCAAGCTATGGCTTCAACCCACTTCGAGACATAATCAACAGCTACTAAGATGTAGCTGTTCCCAGAAGAAGGTGGGTTGAAAGGACCCATGAAATCAATCCCCCAAACATCTAACACCTCTACTTCCAAAATCGGGTTCTGTGGCATCTCATTCCTTCTGCTGATGTTGCCCATTCTCTAGCAAGGATCACACTTAGTGATGAAGGCTTGAGCATCTCTGAACATTGTAGGCCACCATAGACCCGCTTGCAGCACCTTCTGAACAGTCTTGAACGTAGCAAAGTGTCCTCCATAGGCAGAACCATGACAGTGCTCGAGCACACCCTGAACCTCGTCTTGTGCTATACACCTCTTGAACAGACCATCTGTACCCCTCTTGTACAGGAAGGGCTCGTCCCAGTAGTAGTGGTTGACGTCTCTCAGAAACTTCTTTTTTCTGTAAGCTTCAAGATCATCAGGTAACTCACCACATGCAAGGAAATTAGCCAGATCTGAATACCAAGGTATGTCCTTCACTCCTATCACAGAAACAACATCTAGGAGTCTCTCGTCGGGCATGGTGTCATCAACAGGTGCTGCATCATCTATCCTCATCCTTGACAAGTGATCTGCCACACCATTCTCTATACCCTTCTTATCAACAATCTCCATGTCAAACTCTTGAAGAAGGAGTATCCATCTGAGCAGTCTTGGCTTAGTGTCCTTCTTAGCATAGATATGCCTTAGTGCTGCATGAGCAGTATAGACTATCACCTTAGACCCAACTAGATAGCTTCTAAATTTCTCAAAAGCAAAGACTATAGCCAGCAACTCCTTCTCTGTTGTGGCATATCTCCCTTGAGCATCATCAAACGTCCTGCTTGCATAGTAGATCACATGCAGCTTCTTCTCAATCCTTTGGCCCAGTACAGCTCCTACAGCATAGTCCGATGCGTCACACATGATCTCAAACGGATAATTCCAGTTTGGTGCTTGGACTATTGGAGCAGTGATTAAAGCTTCCTTAATGAGCTGGAAAGCCTTCAAACACTCTGTATCAAACAAGAACTCTTGCTCCTTGCACAACAGCCTTGTTAGTGGTCTAGCTATCCTTGAGAAATCCTTGATGAACCTTCTGTAAAACCCAGCATGCCCAAGGAAACTCCTGATGTCCTTGACGTTTTTTGGTGGCTGCAGCTGCATCATCACATCAACCTTGGCCTTGTCTACCTCTATACCCTTCTCAGAAATTCTGTGGCCCAAGACAATCCCTTTTCTGACCATGAAGTGGCATTTCTCCCAATTGAGCACCAGATTTGTCTCTTCACACCTAGTAAGTACCCTACAAAGGTTCAAAAGGCAGGAGGAGAAAGAGGATACACGGAAAAATCGTCCATGAATACTTCCACAGTCTCCTCAATTAAATCTGAGAATATAGAAGTCATGCATCTCTGAAAAGTAGCAGGTGCATTACAAAGACCAAAAGGCATTTTCCTATATGCAAAAGTTCCATAAGGGCAAGTAAAGGTGGTCTTTTCTTGATCATTAGGGTGAATTGGAATCTGAAAGAACCCACTATACCCATCTAGAAAACAGTAGTAAGGATGGTTAGCTAACCTTTCTAGCATCTGGTCAATGAATGGCAAGGGGAAATGATCTTTCCTAGAAGCAGCATTCAATTTCCTATAGTCAATACACATCTTATGTCCTGTTACAGTCCTAGTAGGTATCAATTCATCCTTATCATTTTTAATCACAATCATACCCCCCTTTTTAGGCACACAATGCACAGGAAAAATCCAAGTACTATCTGATATAGGATATATGATTCCAGCCCCTAGCAACTTAAGAATTTCCTTTTTAACAACTTCTTTTAGGTTTGGGTTCAATCTTCTATGAGGTTCAATGCTAGCATATGATTCATTTTCCAAGTGAATTCTGTGAGTGCATAAGCTAGGTGAAATTCCCTTAATGTCATCCAGAGAATATCCTATAGCCTTTCTAAATTTTCTCAACTCAATCAACAACAAATGCAACTCATCATCACTAAGCATGTCATTTACTATGATTGGATAAGTGGAATTTGGTCCAAGAAAGGCGTACCTTAGTCCAGAAGGAAGAGGTTTGAGATCTACCTTAGGTGCTCGGAGTTTTGACCAGTCGTCTGTTGCAGAGGAGGCTGGCTCGATGGTAGACTCGACCTGCAGGGTCGAGTCCGACGTCCTGGACAGCTTGGCTCGAGCTGTATGGTCGAGCTCAGTGTCCTGGACGGCTTGAATTTCTGTGTTGATCTCTATCAGCTCCTCAAACATTTCTGACTTTTCCAGGATCTTGTATGAGTCAAAAATCATCTCATACCCCAAAGTCTCAGCATGTAGATACCCATCTTCACCACTCTTGATCAAGGCAGTCTGAAGGTGATCCTCTTGATTAAGCTCCTCCAGAAGTTCATCAGCAAGCTTGTCTATTATCTCAACATAGAAGACTTGTCCTTCTATTTCCGGCTTCCTCATAGTGTCCTTGACATCAAATGTCATCTTGAAGTCACTCCCGAGGTTGAGATCGATCTTTCCTTTTCTGACATCAATGACTGCACCAGCTGTAGCAAGGAAAGATCTTCCCAGAATCAAAGGATCTCTTGGTTCCTCATCTATCTTAAGAACTATAAAGTCTGTAGGTATCTCCACTAAACCAACCATCAGAGGAAGATCTTGTAGCATACCGTGAGGTGTCCTAATAGATCTGTCTGCAAGCACCAGAGAGATGTTACAGGACTTATAGTTACTGAACCCTAGCTTCCTTGCAACTGAGAGTGGCATAAGACTGATAGATGCTCCAAGATCACAAAGAGACTTCTTGAAAACCAATGGACCGAGAGAGCACGGTAGAGTGAAAGAACCTGGGTCATCTAACTTCTCCTTGATGACTCTTTTCTAAATGATTGCGCTGCACTCCTCTGATAGGACAACCATACCCTGAATCGTCTTGTCTTTCTCAGCTACTGCATCCTTCAAAAACTTCTGGTAAGCAGGTACCATGGAGAAGGCATCAATGAGAGGCAACCTGATCTCAGCTTCCTTGATATGCTTATCAAAGATTTGTTTATATTTCTCCATTAAATCTTTCTTAAACCTCTTCGGGAAAGGCAATTTGGACTTGTAAGGAGGAGGGACATAAGGTGCTTTCTTTTCCTCTGAAATCACAGTTTTAGGTGCAGGAGGTAGACTGTCTTGACCACTCTGGTCGAACTGTGGTCTCGAGCTGGACGTGCAAGGGGTCTCAGCTCGAGTATGCTGGTCGAGTTGAGGTGCTCCAGCAGGCGTAAAATTCTTGTATTGGTCGTTTGTGGAAACCAATTCCTCCCCATCTTGATCTTCACTGTCCCTAGTGATTGTAGGGGGTTTTTCCCTCTCAGGTAACTCTTTCTCACTCCGCAAAGTGATGGCATTGATGTGAGCGTAGTCCTTAGGGTTTTGGACTGCTTTTCCTGGGAGCTGGGAAGAGGTAGAGGAAGAAGCTGTCTTGCCTTCTATAGATCGAATCTTGGATTGCAGGGATTCAATCTTGCTGTTAAGATCATTGTAAGTGTAGTCCATTTGAGTTTTAATTTCACCAAACTTCTTGGCTGTTTCAAGTGCACCAGCTGCTTGACCCTGTAAGATTTGCTGCAGCAAGGTGTTTGTCTGTTGATTTGGAGTAGTAGAAGACTGAGCGTGGTGAGACTGAAAAACTGGTGGGGGACACAGGGCTCCCTGTTGTTGGTGATGACTCTGATAATGCGGTATAGGGGCAAAGTTTTGTTGCTGAGTATAAGGAACAAAAGGCTTAGACGGAGGTTGTTGTTGTACTGGGTAGACCTGATCGTGCGGGTTAGCAACGTTGGTACTCCTGTAGGACATATTCGGGTTGTTCTTGTAGTTGATGAAACCTTTGTTGTACTGACCCTGATTCTGCACATAGTTGACCTCCTCTAGACCATCATCCTCCCCATCTTGGACCTGAAAAACTGTATCCTCAGAAGCAAAATGAACTTGTTTCTTCTGCTGTAGCAGTTGATCTAACTTAGCAGTCAAGACCTTGATGGCCTTAGTCTGATCATCTGTAGCAACACTTAGCCGGACACTCCTATCATACTCAGCAGAGTAGTTACCATCAGATTGTGCTAGGTTCTCCACAAGTGTCCAGCCATCATCAACATCTTGGTTGAGGAAGTTACCACTGCTGGCTGTGTCTAGAAGCATGCGGACTTTCGGGAGAACTCCTCTATAGAGAGTGCTAAGGAGGGATTCATTGCTGAAACCATGGTGAGGGCATTGAGTATTGTAGCCCTTGAAGCGGTCCCAGCATTCGCAGAAACTTTCACCATCCTTCTGTGTAAATCCAGAGATTTCATTCCTCAAGTGTGCTGTCCTGGCATTCGAAAAGAACTTGGCCAGGAAGGCTTTCTTGCAGTCATCCCAGGAAGTGATGGATCCATGGGGTAGAGTCTTTTCCAAGTGATGGGCTCTGTCACCAGAGAGAAGGGGAAGAGCCTTAGCTTGAAACCATCTTCACTGACCCCATTTATCTTGGTAAGGCTGCAGAGCCTATCAAACTCATCTAGATGATCAAGAGGGTCTTCCATAGGCAGTCCATGAAACTTGTTGTTACGCACCATGGCGATCAAGCTGCTCTTGATCTCGAAATTGTTGTTCTGGACCGTAGGAGGGACAATCCCTTGTCTCGTTGGTATGAGTATTAGGAGCGTCTCCCGCCCTATCAGATGGGGCCTTCTCGATGATGCACATGGTCAGGCTGTGGTGGTGGATTATGATCAGCCATATTTATTTGATCTTGGAGATCTGTTTTGAGAAGTTCACTCGGCTCTCTCAACTGTTGTGGTAGTTTGTGAATATTGTCGATGTATCGGATGAGGTTCTGACTGCCTTTAGATCTCGTTTGCATGCAGGAGGAGGCAAACTCGATGCACTGGCTCGACGTGGTGTGGCCGACCTAGGTGGTCGAGCTAGACGGAAGAAGAGGACGTCTGGCTCGATCGTCCTGCTCGAGCTGGGGTGGTCGAGCTAGACTAGTCGAGTCCTAGACTGTACCTGAAAATGCAAAGAGAGACAAGTGAATAACCAAAGAAGTGAAAAAGAACTTGATCTTGAACGTTTTGAAATCCTAATTGTAACAAACAACACCCAAATGGCAACAGCGCCAAATTGAAATAGGTCAATTCCTTACTAGACCAAAGTTTCGTTGCAGTATAGTAAGGTGTCAATCCATAAGGGCGAGATATTAACCAAAAAGGATGCGATCAAGCAATTCAAGTCAAGCCAAGCAAATAATGTATAGGACTCTAGCACCCTAGACAAAACTGAAAATAGAAGCTAAAATAGATACTATCTAGGACCAGCGAGAAACTAACGAAAGCGAGCAATATTAGAAACGGTGTATAGGACTAACAGGGAATTCAATCAATGCAAGACAAGTTCCTAAGGATGGGGTAATCGACTCAGTGTGTCCTCTTAGCCTACCCAGGTGGTCTAACAAAACTCATTCAAGCTATTCCCTAGACATCAAACATCACAACCAGTTAAGTCCACTCCCGTGATAAGTAACCTCAAGCTAGACCAGTTCAGAACCAATCCCTTGGCGAAATCTACCCTAGCAGGCATTAAGATTCAGTTCAATATTGTCAATAAACACCCTAGACAACTAATCCCTTAGGCTAGGTATGCAAATCTCTAACATCAGTTCAGTCAAGCATTTTATCAAACACCTTCGGGCGGAAAAACACCTAAGTTCTAATCTCAATTGATCAGAGAGAAATTAGCATTAAGAACACTGATTTAGAAGGGAAATCAAACAATCTACTCTTAAACCACATAGAAGATTAAGATTCCACACCTAATCTAACCCATCCTTAAGAACCCTAATGACTTCTCGAAACCATGAAGAACAACATAATCACAAACCCGAAATTAAAATAAATTGCATAATCAGAAAGATAAAGAAGAGAAATAGTGGAATAGAAGAAATCAACTAAAAATAACAAGTAGAAATTAAATTACAAAGCCTGGAAATCAAGAACAATGAAGAACAGATAGAAAAGTCGAAAATTAGGTCTTAAAAACTCTCCTTGGTCTTAATCCCACATTAGGTATTTATACTTAGTCTTAAAAACCCTAAAACATCATGGGAAAAATAGTAAAAACGCGTAAGGCAAGGTCCAACTCGACCATGTCTTGGTCGAGTGATGTGCTTCGAGCTGGTGAAATCAAGATTGCATTTTTTATGTGTTGAGCTCGACCTTCCTACTCGATCGTATGGGATCGAGTCAGACTTGAAAATTCCAAGACTCCTCTTTTATGTTGTGCTCGATCATGGAGCTCGAGCAGGTGTGCTCGAGCTTGGCCAAAAATCTCCAAGATGCCACCTTTCGCCTCAGCTCGACCCCTCAGCTCGAGCATAGGTGCTCGAGCCTGCTTACGCACCATCTCCCGCCTTAGCTCGACTCCTCGTCTTGACCATACGTGCTCGAGTCAGATGTCCTAGACAACTTCGAGTCTAACTTCTCCAAAATTGCCTGAAAGTACACATAACAAGTCAAATATGCAAGATGTATGCAAACCTAATGCAAAACACTCTAAATATGCAAAACTAAAAATAAATGACAAGAACAGGTTAAATAACAGGTCTAAATGTATGAATTATGCAAGCTAAAACTATGCAAAATGCAAACATATCAGTTATCGCATTTTTCAATGGAAGGTCACGAAATCTCGAAACGCAATGTCATAATCAAGTTTGATATATTGAAACTTACACCACTTATGAGCATATTTATCCCCATAATTCCCTTTGGTGGTTTTGAACCTTCCATGAACTCAATTATCTCCTTCTCGATTCTTATGAGTAATCGCTTTTTTTGAATGGAAGGTCATGAAATCTCGAAACGCAATGTCATAATTAAATTTGATATATTGAAACTTACACCACTTATGAACACATTTATGCCCTTAATTCGCTTTAGTTGTTTTGAACATTTCATGAACTCATTTCCCTCCTTACGGATTCTTATGAGTTATCGGTTTTTCGATGGAAGGTCACGAAATCTCGAAACGCAATGTCATAATAAAGATTGATTTATTGAAACTTAAACAACTTATATGCATGTTTATCCCAATAATTCATTTTAGTGGTTTATAACATTTCATAAACTCATTTCTCTCCTTCTCCATTCTTATTGAGTTAACGCTTTTTCAATGGAAGGTCACAAAATCTCCAAACGCAATGTTATAATAAAGTTTGATATATTGAAACTTACACCACTTATGAGCACTTTTACACCATTAATTCACTTTGATGGTTTTGAACATTTCATGTACTCATTTTGCTCCTTCTCGATTCTTATGAGTTATCGCTTTTTTTAACCGAAGGTGACGAAATCTCGAAACGCAATGTCATAATAAAGTTTGATATATTGAAACTTAAACCACTTATGAGAATGTTTATCCCCTTAATTCATTTTAGTGGTTTTGAACATTTTACGAATTCATTTCTCTCCTTCTCGATTATTATGAGTTATGGCCTTTTTCAATGGAAGGTCACAAAATCCCGAAACGCAATGTTATAATAAAGTTTGGTAAATTGAAACTTACACCACTTATGAGCATGTTTATCCCCTTAATTCAATTTGGTGGTTTTGAATATTTCATTAACTCATTTCACTCCTTCTAGATTCTTATGAGTTGTGGCTATTTTCAATGGAAGGTCATGAAATCTCAAAACGCAATGTCATAATAAAGGTTGAAATATTGATACTTACACCATTTATGAGCATATTTATCTCCATAATTCACTTTGGTGGTTTTGAACATTTCATGAACTCATTTCATTCCTTCTTGATTCTTATGAGTTATCGCTTTCTACAATGGATGGTAACGAAATCTCAAAACACAATATCATAATAAAATTTGATATATTGAAATTTACACCACTTTTGAGCACATTTATGCTCTGAATTCCCTTTGTTGGTTTTGAACATTTTATGAACTCATTTCCCTCCTTCTCGAGTCTTATCAGTTATCGTTTTTTACAATGGAAGATCACAAAATCTCGAAACGCTATGTCATAAAAAAGTTTGATATATTGAAACTTACACCACTTATGAGCATTTTTATCCCCTTTATTCAATTTGGATGTTTTGAATATTTCATAAACTCATTTCCCTCCTTCTCGATTCATATGAGTCATCGCCTTTTTAAATGGAAGGTCACCAAATCTCGAAACGCAATGTTATAATAAAGTTTGATATATTGAAACTTACACCACTTATGAGCATATTTATCCCCATAATTCACTTTGGTGGTTTTGAACATTTTATGAACTCATTTCTCTCCTTTTCGATTCTTATGAGTTATCGGTTTTTTTAATGGAAGGTCACAAAATCTCAAAACGCAATGTCATAATAAAGATTGATATATTGATACTTACACCACTTATGAGCATTTTTATCCTCTTTATTCAATTTGGTGGTTTTGAATATTTCATAAACTCATTTCCCTCCTTCTTGATTCTTATGAGTCACGGTTTTTTTCAATTGAAGGTCACGAAATCTCAAAACGCAATATCATAGTAAAGTTTGATCTATTGAAATTTACACCACTTTTGAGCAAATTTATGTTCTTAATTCCCTTTGTTGGTTTTGAACATTTTATGAACTCATTTCCCTCTTTCTCGAGTCATATGAGTTATCGTTTTTTTCAATGGAAGGTCATGAAATCTCGAAACGCAATGTCATAATAATGTTTGATATATTGAAACTTACACCACTTATGAGTATGTTTATCCCCTTTATTCAATTTGGATGTTTTGAATATTTCATAAACTCATTTTCCTCCTTCTCGATTCTTATGAGTCATCACTTTTGTCAATTGAAGCTCACGAAATCTCGAAACGCAATGTTATAATAAAGTTAGATATATTGAAACATACACCACTTATGAGCATATTTATCCCCATAATTCACTTTGGTGATTTTGAATATTTTATGAATTCATTTCTCTCCTTCTCGATTCTTATGAGTTATCGGTTTTTTCAATGGAAGGTCACAAAATCTCGAAACGCAATATCATAATTGTTGATTTTAGTAGTTTAGAAAAGAAGAAGATGAGAAATATGAAGAACAAGAGAGAGAGCCTTAGAAATGCTTAAAGGAGAGAGAGTTTGGTAAAATCTTTTTTACTTTGCATTATGAGATAATACATATATATAGCTCACATGAGTCATAAGCCACTTGCTAAATGAGTCATAAGCTTCTTAGAGCTTCTAAACAAATATCTAAGATATTTAACATCCACTTGCATGATGAGTCATAAATGGTGACTCATTGTTTTCTTCTTTTTATTTCTTCATTTGATCGTCTGTTACTGACTTGATTATGTTGATCGAGTCAGCTACTGACTAGATCCTCGGCTACTGACTCGAGCCTGTTGGTCGAGTTTGTTGGTCGAGTCAGTTGGTTCGCCTTCAGGTCGCCTCTTCTCAGCTAGTATTGGTTCTATGTGAGTAATCTCAACACTCCCCCTTAAGGTTGGCTGGTGTGGATCTCTTAAGCCAATCTTATCATGGATATACTCACATATGCTTGACGTGGTAGCTTTAGTAAAGATATCTGCCATCTGCTCTCCACTCTTCACAAACATAGGATTGATCATTCCATTCTGAATCTTCTCTCGAACAAAATGGCAATCTACTTCCACATGTTTCGTTCGCTCATGGGATACCGGATTCGATGCTATGTGAAGTGCCGCTTGATTGTCACAATAGAGAGTTGTTGGTCTGTTCTGATGAATGCCTAGATCCTTCATTAGCGCCCTCAGCCATATTAACTCCTTAGTGACCTCCTTCATTGCCCTATATTCAGCTTCTGCACTAGATAATGCAATTACCTTCTGCTTCTTACTTCTCCAAGTTACAAGATTATCTCCTACAAAGGTGCAATATCCAGTTGTAAATTTTCTATCTTGTTTATCACCAGCCCAATCAGCATCACAATATCCTTCTAGATTTGTATTCCCATTGCATTTCAGCCAAATTCCTTTTCCAGGATTATTTTTGAGATATCTAAGGATTCTCTCCACCATACACCAGTTATGAGTAGTGGGTGCTTGCATGTGTTGACTCACTCTATTAACTGCAAAACAAATATCTGGCTGAGATATTGTAAGGTAAATCAATTTACCTACAAGTCGTTGATACTGCTTAACATCCGGCCACAACTCCCCATTATTTATGTCTTGATACCCTTCCTCAATAGGAGTTTTAGCTGGTTTCGATCCTATCTTTCCAGTTTCCCTTAATATATCCATCACATACTTCCTTTGTGATATAAACATCCCATCTTGGCTTCTTGACATTTCAATGCCCAGAAAATACCTCAGCTCCCCCAGATCTTTTATGTCGAATGAGAACTTCAGAATTTCCTTGGTGAGTTTAATCCCCTCAATATCATCTCCAGTGATGATAATATCATCCACATAGATCAGAATTACCACCATTCCACCCTTTCCCTTCTTGGTGAACAAGGTGTGATCAGCTTCTGATCTCACAAAATCCTTATCCAACAAACAACTACTCAATCTTTGGTACCAAGCCCTTGGAGATTGCTTCAGCCCATAGATTGCTTTCCTTAGTTTACACACTATATTTGCATTCTCACAGTATCCTTTCGGAGGAGCCATGTAAACTTCCTCCTCTAAATCTCCTTGTAAGAATGCATTCTTCACATCCATTTGCCATAGTCCCCATGATAAATTAATAGCAATAGAGAGTAGAACCCTTACTGAATGTAGCTTGGCAACTGGAGCAAATGTTTCAGTATAATCTTCTCCATAAATCTGTGTCTATCCCTTTGCCACTAACCTTACTTTGTACCTCTCCACCTCTCCTGTACTCTTATATTTGATGGTGTAGACCCATCTACACCCCACCAGCTTCTTCCCTCTTGGAAGCTCAGTCATGTTCCATGTGTTGTTTCTCTCCATGGACTGAATTTCTTCTTCCATGGCCTTAATCCATATCTCCTTTCCACAAGCTTCTTCATAAGATGTAGGTACCTGATTCTCATCAACTTTAGAAAGGTAAGCTCGGTGAGTCTCAGGTAAGTAAGCAAGTGAACAATATGCTTCAATAGGGTAGTGTAAACTTGCTGAGGCTAAACTGATGATTTGAGGTGTGTTACTCTCCGTTTGTGACCAAGAAACGCTGTCGCCTATAGGACTTGCCGTACGCACAGAACATTCCTTAATCACATTAGGAGATACACACGAAGATTTGTGGTCCATCTCAGCCAAATTGTTGAAATATACCCTAGTGTTTTTCCAATTCTCCGGGGGAAACTTCAACCTAGAACTCCTCCTTAAGACTGGTCCAGGGGTAATAGTAAGACTTTCAGACCTCCTTGTTAAGAACGGTGAAGTTTCTTCCTGGCTTGTTACTTCCTCGGTAGATTCATTCTCATGACTCTCCCCTTCACTTAATGTTTCACCCTCTTGATAAGAAGTACTTGTTTCGCCGTTTGAGAGTGAGGTCTCCTCTAGAACATTAGATTCTTCATTCTCATGCTCATTCTCTCCCTCCATGGTTCCTTGTATACCTTCTTTTTCATAGGCAGAAACACTTCTCAAAAACTCTACCCGGTCTATGCTTGATGATGTGATATCTTCAAGGTTCTCCCATTGCCTTTCTTTGAAATATCCTTCATCTTCATAGAACTTTACATCCCGGGACACATACATGCGTTTGTTTTCAGGTTGGTAGCACTTCAATCCTTTTTATGTGGTTGAGTATCCCACAAACATACACCGAATACTCTTGGGTTCAAGCTTGTTCCTTTGTGCTTCAGGGTTGAAAACATAGCACCTACACCCAAAAACCTTAAGATGACCAATATTAGGCTTAAGATTGTTAAGTACCTCATATGGTGATTTGTGATCCAAATTCCTTGTAGGCAGCCTATTGATTAAGTTGCAAGCTGTTATTACCGCATCACCCCAGAACTGCTTAGGAACCCCTTTATCAAACATCATGGCTCTAGACACTTCCATAAGGTGTCGATTCTTCCTCTCAGCAACACCATTCTGTTGAGGAGTGTAAGAGCATGAAGTTTGATGTATCATCCCATTTCTGTTCACAAATTCCTTAAACTGATCACTCATGTATTCTCCTCCATTATCACTTCTGAGAATCTTTATCTTGGTTCTATACTGTGTAAGGATGTAGTTATAGAACTTGGAGAATGATTCTAAGACCTGGCTTTTAAAACTCATGAGTGTTACCCAAGTGTACTTTGATTTCTCATCCACAAATGAAACAAAGTACTTATATTGATCTCTAGAGTTACATGGTGCTGTCCATACATCTGAATGCACCAAATCAAAGCACTCATCATACAAGGTTGATGAGTCAGAGAAGGGATTCCTACAATGTTTACCCAAAATACAAGCTTCACATTCTGAACTGTCTTGAGTGATGTTGGGCAAGACCAATTTGAGAGTCTTAGAACTAGGATGTCCAAGACGAGCATGCCATAAAGGGCTTGTTCCAACAGCTCCCAATACAAAACGTTCAATGTTATTGCCCCGGTGGTGGACTCGAGCAGGTGACTCGAGTGCCTGGCTCGAGTCTGTCCCCACGTTACTTTCCTGCTTACTCAAAAAATAGAGGCCTTTCCTGACCTCTCCTTCTCCAATTACTTCCCTGGTCTTAGTGTCCTGAAACTGCATCAAATCAGAACCAAACACAGCCAAACACTCTAGATCCTTTGTAGCCTTGTGAACAGACAACAAATTAGAGCTGAATTCTAGAACATAAAGAGCCTTAGTACTCTTCTCAAACAACTCTAAGTTCCCAATTCCTTTTATTGGGACAGTTATTCCCAATTCCTAGATGAGGATATAACGTCCAGCACTTCTCCTTGGTGTGCCCTTTCATTTTGCAATGTTCACACTCAAACAACCTTTTTTCTCCATAAGGCTGGTTCTTATACACCACATGAGCCAGTTCAGAAGTAGATTGAAATAGGCTCCTTGAACCTTCCTCCTTCTGAATTTGCATACAAACCTCATTCAAACCTGGTAGTTTATCAAACCTTAGAATATGTTGTATGAGTCCTCTATAGGAGTTGTTAAGAGTAAGCAGCAGTCCGAACACCTGGTCATGCTCTCTCCTCTCATTCTGTTCTTTTGGATCATTAGTTTGTGGCCTGAGCATCTCCAGCTCTGCCCACAATCCTCTAAAGTCTCCAAAGAGTTCTTTAAACGCCTTCTGTTCCTGTTGAAGATCATTTAAAGCTTTCTTGACCTCAAAGATTCTTGAGATATTAGACATGTTTCCATACACCCCAATAAGTGTATCCCACAGTTCCTTAGCTGTTTCATTGTAAGAGTAAGCAGCTAGGATTGACGGCTCTAGAGAGCTTTGTAGAACGGCCAAAACGTGTTGGTCCTCTTGTTCCCACTTCTGTTTTTCTTTCTTGGCCGCCTCTCCTTCATCATCAACTGCCTTACCCGCTGCCTTGGCCGCATCTCCTCCGACGACCTCCTCTGTTGATGAGGACATCACCTTGGAGCTGAACGGAGACAAGGATCAACCTATGGAGAATCCAATTCCATACATTCCAACTGGCCCTATTACACGCCAGAGAGCTAAAGCATTGAGGCACAAGTTCAATGGATATGTGGAATCAGCATTTGACTCGACCAAGTCCCTACTTGACTCGATCGAGTCCTCAAGCTCGACCACCCGACTCGACGAGCCAAGTTGAGCTAGGTCACCACCAGTCGCAGATGCGACCAGCTCGACCACCAGCTCACCTCTTGACTCGATCGAGCCTGCACCGTTTTCGCCTTCGAGCTTCGTTTCTGCACCATGGCCACTTCTCAGCATCAAGACACGTGAGTCTAGTGTCTTCACTGTCATCAAATAGTGAAGACACACAAAGACGTGCTAAGGCATTGTACTCTTTTTCCTTACCATCAGTTTTGTCCCAAGGGGTATGGGTTTTCTGAGGAAGGTTTTAAAGAGGCAACACCCTTAGTGCGCATTTTGGACTTGTTCTCGGTCTACTACATCTTTCACAAGTCCAAGAACACTTCAAGAGCTGAGCGCCAAGAGCAAAGACTGACGAGAGACAAGTTGTTCTGTTTTAGCTCAAACTTTCCATTTTTGAGTTATTTCCTTATTTTCGCAAACCCTGCTGTTTTTGCTTGAACTACTTGTTGTTCTTGGTTGTTTGTGACGTTTTGATGTCAAGGGGCTATTATATAAAGCCTAGGTCGTCCTCTTAATAAGATAGACTTTCTACCCTAAAAACAAAAACGAGTTAAACTCTCTCTACAGGCAGCAGCCGCTTCCTTCTCTCTTCTCTTGCTTGATTGAGTAATCGGACTCTCAAACCTGAGAATCACTTAGTGTTTATCACAAGGCTTCCGTATCTTGTGTGGTCTCACATCGCTCCACTATTTCTCCTTCAAGACGAGCCTCTCTCCTGAAGAAGAACAACACCATCGTTTGAAGATTCTGAACTTTGAGACCAGGCGTGTATCATCTTTGGTATCAGAGCTAAAGTTCCTTCAATCAGGTTGTGTCTAAACCTATCCTTTGCTTTCAGTCGATTTTGGTTTAGAAGTTCTTAGAGAATTAAGTTGTTAGGTTGTTTCAACTGATAGCTTATTTCTGCTCTGCTTCTGTTTGCTTATCTTGCTGTTTGCTTCTGTTTCCATCGTTTGCTGTTTCTGTTTAGGACAAAATTTTTGTTTCAGTTTGTTAAGTTGCTAGTTTATTGTTTCAGATATGAAAAGAAAAAGGTTAGGTTGCTGAAGGAATCGTTTAGCTTGTGTGTTTCACCTTGTTAATCTGTTTTGCTTCTGTTTTGTGAACTGTTTTGTTGCATCCTGTTTGATCGTTTAGAACTGAATTGAATCATCATATTAAGCTGTTGTTGCACCATTAGAGACTGAATTTTCGTGGCTGCTAGGTTAGAGAAGACGAAAATTAAAACAGGAAATTAGGGCTTCATTAGAATAAGTGCAGTTTCCTTTTTCTGTTTTTGTGAATTTTCCTTTTTCTTGCAGTTTGTTTGATTATTTCCAGAAAAACTAAGTTTGTGATTTTCCTGTTTTGTGCAAGGAGAACTCGACCTCAATGGCAGAGAATTATGATCAAACTGACGCCAACAATGCCATGATTCAAATGATGGCAAATATCAACACTCAACTCCAAACTCTCACTAACCGAATGGACCACATGGAGAACCCTCCCATGCCTGCAAGAAGAGAAAATGGACCTGAGCCGTATCAGAATCGAAGGGTACATGATCCAGGCGATCTGCCACCGCCACCACCACCACGAGCTAGACATGCTTATGGAGAGCATGAACCAGAGTACCAACCACCACCGCCTCAACACTCACCAGACCTGAAATTAAACGCACCAACTTTTGCTGGAAGAGTTGATCCAGAAGCTTATCTAGAGTGGGAAAGGAGAATGGATAAGATTTTTGGCTGTTACAATTACACCGAGGCGAAGAAGGTAGCCTTTGCAGCAGCTCAGCTGACAGACCATGCCCTTACATGGTGGGATCGAGATGTGGCTGATAGGAGACGTTACCAAGACCATCCTATCTCTACTTGGCACGACATGAGACAGTTAATGAAAAGAAGATATGTGCCACCACATTTCCATCGTGAGCTGCAAAAGAAATTCAGACGGCTTACTCAGGGCAACAAATCAGTGGAAGAATATTATGAGGAATTTGAGCACCTCAGGAATCGCCTTGAATTAGATGAAGCACCAGAAACACTGATGGTTCAGTTTCTGGATGGGTTACAAGAGCGGATTGTTACAAAAGTAGAAATGCAAGTATATCATCAGATGGAGGATCTCCTGCACTTAGCAATCCAAGCTGAACAACAAATCAAGAGGAAGAACTCAAGTTTCAGCCGAAATAAAAATACTTGGAGTTCAGCGCCAAAACAAGCTGATAAGGGCAAAGCAGTTGTGATTGATTCACGTTTTAAACCAAGAGCTCCTGAGCCATCTAGAGACACTAAAGCTGAGCCCAGACATGATCATCAGCCTCGAAACCAACAAAATCAGCAGAGGAGCCGAGACATTACCTGTTATAAGTGTCAAGGCCGAGGGCATATATCCAGGGATTGTCCTAATCAAAGAGTGATGATCCTTACTGAATCTGGGGATTATGAATCACAAGATGAAGAAGAGGCTGAGGGGGACGCTGATGAGGAGATTACAGAATTTCCAGACACCGGAGAGCTTCTAATGATGAGACGCATTCTCAGCACCATGATAGAACCAGAGAAGAGTGCTCAGCGCGAAAACATCTTCCATACCAGATGTACTATCAAGGGGAAGGTATGTTCTCTGATAATTGATGGGGGTTCTTGTACAAACGTTGCAAGCCTCTATATGGTTGAAAAACTAGGCTTGGAGAGAACTAAGCATCCGAGACCTTACAGGTTGAGGTGGCTCAATGATAAGTCTAAGTTAAAGATCACTGATCAAGTGACAGTTCCATTTAGTGTGGGGCGTTACAATGATCAAGTGCTCTGTGATGTGGTTCCAATGCAAGCTGGCCATCTCTTATTGGGACGTCCATGGCAGTTTGACAAAGAAACCACTCATAACGGTCGCACCAATTTATACTCGTTTATTCATGATAAAAGAAAAGTGAATTTAGCTCCATTATCACCTCAGCAAGTTCATGAAATGCAAATTAAAATGTCTAAAGAAAAGAGTAATGGTGCTAAATCTAACTTCCTAGTTAATACTAGTGAAGTAAGAAGGGCTTTAAAAACTACTTCACACACTGTGCTACTAATGGTCTTTAAGGAGCTTTTGAGCGCAGGTTCTGTAGCTGTGGAGTTACCTAAGGAGATAAGTCAGCTCCTAGAACAATTTGAGGACGTTTTTCCTGAAGAGATACCGGCTGGACTGCTACCAAGCCGAGGGATAGAGCACCAAATCGATTTCATACCTGGTGCACAACTTCCAAATAGACCAGCTTACCGTGTGAATCCAGAGGAAGCAAAAGAGCTTGAACGTCAAGTTAGGGCACTAATGGAGCAAGGTTATGTGAGGGAGAGTCTTAGTCCCTGTGCTGTACCGGTCTTGCTAGTGCCTAAGAAAGATGGGTCGTGGAGGATGTGTGTGGACTGTAGGGCGATTAACAACATAACCATCAAATATAGACATCCTATTGCGCGCCTTGATGACATGCTGGATGAGCTTAGTGGAGCCACCATCTTCTCTAAAATAGACCTGAGGAGTGGATATCATCAAGTTAGGATGAAAGAAGGAGATGAATGGAAAACAGCATTCAAAACGAAACAAGGACTCTATGAATGGCTAGTCATGCCATTTGGACTCTCAAATGCACCCAGCACCTTTATGCGTCTAATGAACCATGTTCTTAGGGCATACATCTGTAAGTTTGTAGTTGTGTATTTTGATGATATTTTAATTTACAGTTCTTGTTTATCTGACCATGTGACACATCTTGAGTTAGTCTTAAAGACTCTCCGAAAGGAAGGCCTTTATGCAAACTTAAAGAAGTGCACATTCTGCACTAATGAGCTAGTTTTTCTAGGATTTGTTGTGAGTTCGCAGGGATTACAGGTTGATGGAGAAAAGATAAGGGCTATACAAGAATGGCCAACCCCAACAAGCATCAGCCAAGTTCGAAGCTTCCATGGTTTTGCAAGCTTCTATCGCCGTTTTGTTAAGGACTTTAGTAGTGTGGCTGCACCACTCACATCAGTTATCAAGAAAAACGTTGGGTTTACTTGGGGAGAAGCTCAGAATAAGGCGTTTCAGGATCTGAAGGAACGCCTAACTAATGCACCTGTTCTAGCACTTCCAGATTTTAATAAGACCTTTGAAGTGGAGTGTGATGCATCTGGAATTGGGATAGGGGCTGCTCTTACTCAAGGAGGCAAACCCGTGGCTTATTTCAGTGAAAAGCTAAGTGGGGCTGCGTTGAATTATCCTACTTATGACAAGGAGTTGTATGCGTTGGTTAGAGCTATGGAGACGTGGCAACACTACCTGCTTGCTAGAGAATGTGTAATTCATACTGATCATGAAACGCTGAAGCATCTCAAGGGGCAAACAACACTTAAGAAGAGACATGCTCGCTGGCTGGAGTACATTGAGACATTCCCTTATGTCATTAAGTACAAAAAGGGTAAAGAGAATGTGGTAGCTGATGCACTTTCAAGGAGACATGCGTTGATCACCACGATGGAGTCTAAGGTTTTGGGGTTTGAAATGATTAAGATGTATGCTAAGCAAGCTAACAAGGGGCGTAAACAGGTCATCTTCAAAGAAGGAGATTGGGTATGGCTTCATATGCGTCCAGAACGGTTCCCAAACAAGAGGAAGGATAAACTAGCACCAAGAGGAGATGGGCCATTCCGAGTAGCTGAGAAGATCAATGACAACGCCTATAGGCTTGAATTACCAGGTGAGTTTAATATATCTCCCACTTTCAATGTTACTGACTTAGAGTTGTTTGATGCAGGTGATGAACCAGTTTTGAGGTCAAAACCTTCTGAAGAGGGTGGGAATGATGAGGACATCACCTTGGAGCTGAACGGAGACAAGGATCAACCTATGGAGAATCCAATTCCATACATTCCAACCGGCCCTATTACACGCCAGAGAGCTAAAGCATTGAGGCACAAGTTCAATGGATATGTGGAATCAGCATTTGACTCGACCAAGTCCCTACTTGACTCGATCGAGTCCTCAAGCTCGACCACCCGACTCGACGAGCCAAGTCGAGCTAGGTCACCACCAGTCGCAGACGCGACCAGCTCGACCACCAGACTCGACGTGCCTGGTCGAGCCAGTCCGAAACCTGCAGCACACTCGACCAGCTCACCTCTTGACTCGATCGAGCCTGCACCGTTTTCGCCTTCGAGCTTCGTTTCTGCACCATGGCCACTTCTCTGCATCAAGACACGTGAGTCTAGTGTCTTCACTGTCATCAAATAGTGAAGACACACAAAGACGTGCTAAGGCATTGTACTCTTTTTCCTTACCATCAGTTTTGTCCCAAGGGGTATGGGTTTTCTGAGGAAGGTTTTAACGAGGCAACACCCTTAGTGCGCATTTTGGACTTGTTCTCGGTCTACTACATCTTTCACAAGTCCAAGAACACTTCAAGAGCTGAGCGCCAAGAGCAAAGACTGACGAGAGACAAGTTGTTCTGTTTTAGCTCAAACTTTCCATTTTTGAGTTATTTCCTTATTTTCGCAAACCCTGCTGTTTTTGCTTGAACTACTTGTTGTTCTTGGTTGTTTGTGACGTTTTGATGTCAAGGGGCTATTATATAAAGCCTAGGTCGTCCTCTTAATAAGATAGACTTTCTACCCTAAAAACAAAAACGAGTTAAACTCTCTCTAAAGGCAGCAGCCGCTTCCTTCTCTCTTCTCTTGCTTGATTGAGTAATCGGACTCTCAAACCTGAGAATCACTTAGTGTTTATCACAAGGCTTCCGCATCTTGTGTGGTCTCACATCGCTCCACTGTTTCTCCTTCAAGACGAGCCTCTCTCCTGAAGAAGAACAACACCATCGTTTGAAGATTCTGAACTTTGAGACCAGGCGTGTATCATCTTTGGTATCAGAGCTAAAGTTCCTTCAATCAGGTTGTGTCTAAACCTATCCTTTGCTTTCAGTCGATTTTGGTTTAGAAGTTCTTAGAGAATTAAGTTGTTAGGTTGTTTCAACTGATAGCTTATTTCTGCTCTGCTTCTGTTTGCTTATCTTGCTGTTTGCTTCTGTTTCCATCGTTTGCTGTTTTTGTTTAGGACGAAATTTTTGTTTCAGTTTGTTAAGTTGCTAGTTTATTGTTTCAGAAAAGAAAAGAAAAAGGTTAGGTTGCTGAAGGAATCGTTTAGCTTGTGTGTTTCACCTTGTTAATTGATATGTCTGCATTTTATATGGTTTTAGCTTGCATTATTCATTCATTTAGACATGTTATTTGACCTGTTCTTGTCATTTATTTATAGTTTTGCATACTTAGAGTGTTTTGCATTAGGTTTGCATACATCTTGCATATTTGGCTTGTTACAGGTACTTTCAGGCGATTCTGGAGAAGTTAGACTCGAAGCTGTCCTGGACGTCAGACTCTGGCCTGTAGGGTCGAGTCAAGGGGTCGAGCTAAGGCAGGAGATGGTGCAGAAGCAGACTCTGGCCTATAGGGTCGAGTAGGAGGGTCGAGCTAAGGCAGGAGATGATGCAGAAGCAAGCTCGAGCCCCTGCAGCTCGAGCTAAGAGATCGAGTACGAGACAAAAAGAGGAGTCTTGGAGAATCTTGATCGAGCTCGAGCCCCTGAGATCGAGCCCCTGGTCGAGTGCAACAGAAAAAGAGGAGTCTTGGAGAATCTTGATCGAGCTCGAGCCCACGAGATCGAGCTCCCGATCGCGCTCGGCACATAAAAACATAGTCTTGATCTCATCAGCTCGAGCACACCACTCGACCCAGACGTGGTCGAGCTAGACCATCCCGAGCGCTTATTACCACTTTATCCATGACGTTTTAGGGTTTCTGAGACTTAATATAAATACCTAATGTTGGATTAAGACTAAGACAGTTTTTTAGTTTTTGCCTAATTTTCGAGTTCTATCTTGTGTGCTTCATTGTTCTTGATTTCCAGACTTTGTAATTTGTTTTCTACTTGTTATATCAGTTTATTTCTTCTGTTCTATCAATACCCTATCTATCTCCTCTATTTATGCAGTATCCTATGATTTCTGGGTTTGTGATTGTGCTGTTCTTTATGGTTTCTGAGTAGTCATTAGAGTTCTTGAGGATGGGTTAGATTAGTGTAGATTCTTAGTCTCCTAGGTGATTTAAGTGTTGATTGTTTAAATTCCCTTCTAAATCAGTATTCTTATTGCTAATTTCTCTCTGATCAATTGAGATTAGATCTCAGGTGTTTTTCCACCCAGAAGGTGTTTGATAAAATGCTTGAATGAATTGATATTAGAGATTTGCATACCTAGCCTAAGGGATTAGATGTCTAGGGTGTTTATTGACAATATTGAACTGTTTCTTAATGCCTGCTAGGGTAGATTTCGCCAAGGGATTGGGTCTGGAACTACCCTAGCTCGAGGTTACTTATCACGGGAGTGGACTTAACTGGTTGTGATGTTTGATGTCTAGGGAATAGCTTGATTGAATTTTGTTAGATCACCTGGGTAGGCTAAGAAGTTACACTGAATCGATTACCCCATCCTTAGGGACTTCTCTTGCATTGATTGAATTTTCGTATAGTCCTATACACTGTTTTTGTTACTGCCTTGCTTCTGTTAGTTCTTGCTAGTACCATACAGTATCTATTTTAATTTCCATTCTAAGTTTCTGTCTAGGTTGCTAGACCCCAATACGCTTTTTGCTTGGCTTGACTTGAATGATTTGATCTCATCCTTTTTGGTTAATACCTTCACCCTTATGGATTGACACCTTACTACACTACAACGAAATCTTGGTCTAGTAAGGAATTGACCTATATCAATTTGGCGCCATTGCCATTTGGGTGTTGTTTGTTACATTTAGGATTTCATATCGTTCTAGATCAAGTTCTTTTCTATATACTCTGTTACTCACTTTGCTTTTCTTTTTCTGTCTTTGGTTTGCAGGACGTTTCTTGACTCGAGGTCCCCAGCTCGAGCCAGTGCATCGAGTCTGCCTCCCCCTGCATGCACACGCGATCTAAAGGCAGTCAGAACCTCATACGATACATCGACAATATTCACAAGCTACCACAACAGTTGAGAGAGCCAAGTGATCTTCTCAACACAGATCTCCAAGATCAAATAAATATGGTGATCATCATCCACCACCACAGCCTGAACATGTGCCTCCTCCGCGAAGACCCCGTCTGATAGGGGCGGGAGACGCTCCTAATACTCATACCAACAGACAAGGGATTGTCCCTCCTACGGTCCAGAATAACAATTTTGAGATCAAGAGCAGCTTGATCGCCATGGTGCAGAACAACAAGTTTCATGGACTGCCTATGGAGGACCCTCTTGATCATTTAGATGAGTTTGATAGGCTCTGCAGCCTTACCAAGATCAATGGAGTCAGTGAAGATGGTTTCAAGCTAAGGCTCTTCCCCTTCTCTCTTGGTGACAGAGCCCATCACTGGGAAAAGACTCTACCCCATGGATCCATCACTTCCTGGGATGACTGCAAGAAAGCCTTCCTTGCTAAGTTCTTCTCCAATGCCAGGACAGCGCGCTTGAGGAATGAAATCTCTGGATTTATACAGAAGGATGGTGAAAGTTTCTGCGAATGCTGGGAGCGCTTCAAGGGCTACACTACTCAATGCCCTCACCACGGTTTTAGCAATGAATCCCTCCTTAGCACTCTCTACAGAGGAGTTCTCCCAAAGGTCCGCATGCTTCTCGATACCGCCAGTAATGGTAACTTCCTCAACCAAGATGTTGATGCTGGCTGGGCACTTGTGGAGAACCTAGCACAATCTGATGGTAATTACACTGCTGAGTATGATAGGAGTGTCCGGCCAAGTATTGCTACAGATGATCAAACTAGGGCCATCAAGGCCTTGACTGCTAAGTTGGATCAACTGCTACAACAAAAGAAACAAGTTCACTTTGCTTCTGAGGATACGGTCTTTCAGGTTCAAGATGGGGAGGAAGAAGATATCGAAGAGGTCAGCTATGTGCAGAACCAGGGTCAGTACAACAAAGGTTTTCTCACCTACAAGAACAACCCGAATCTGTCCTACAGAAGTACCAATGTTGCTAACCCCCAGGATCAAGTTTACCCACCTCAGCAACAAACTCAGTCCAAGCCTTTCATTCCCTACAATCAGCAGCCGAACTTTGCCCCTAAACCGCCTTTTCAGAGTCATCACCAACACCAAGCCCCGTTTCCACCACCAGGATTTCAGTCTCACCACGCTCCGTCTTCTACTGCTCCAGATCAACAGACAAACACTTTGTTGCAGCAACTCCTACAGGGTCAAGCAGCCGGTGCACTTGACACAGCCAAGAAGTTTGGTGAACTTAAGACCTAGATGGACTACACCTACAATGATCTTAACAGCAAGATTGAGTCTCTCCAGTCCAAGATTCGTTCAATCGAGGGCAAGACGGCTTCATCCTCTAACACCTCCCAACTCCCAGGTAAAGCGGTCCAAAACCCTAAAGACTACGCTCACATCAATGCCATCACTTTGCGGAGTGGAAAGGAGCTACCTGCACGGGACGGATCTCCTACAATCACTGCGGACAGTGAGGATTACGATGGGGAGGATTTGGTTTTCCAAAACGACCAAGACAAGAGTTTTACACCTGCTGGAGCACCCCAACTCGAGCCACCAACTCGAGCTGAGACCCCCAAGAAGTTCAACTCGAGCCCACAGCTCGACCAGAAGGGCCAAGACAGCCTACCCCCTGCACCTAAAACTGTGATATCAGAAGAAAAGAAGGCACCCTATGTCCCTCCTCCATACAAGCCCAAATTACCTTTTCCAAAGAGGTTTAAGAAGGACTTAATGGAGAAACATAAACAAATCTTTGATAAGCATATCAAGGAAGCTGAGATTAGGTTACCTCTCATTGATGCCTTTTCCATGGTACCTGCCTATCAGAAGTTTTTGAAGGATGCAGTAGCTGAGAAAGACAAAAAGGTTCAAGGTATGGTTGTCCTATCAGAGGAGTGCAGTGCCATCATTCAGAAGAGAGTCGTCAAAGAGAAGTTAGGCGACCCGGGTTCTTTCACTTTACCATGCTCTCTCGGTCCATTGGTTTTCAAGAAGTCTCTATGTGATCTTGGAGCTTCTATCAGTCTTATGCCACTCTCGGTCGCAAGAAAGCTAGGATTCAGCAACTATAAGCCCCGTAACATCTCTACGGTACTTGCGAGACATGTGTCAATTAGGACTCCTCATGGTATGCTAGCAGATCTTCCTCTCGATGGTTGGTACGGTGGAGATACCTACAGATTTTATAGTTCTTGAAATGGATGAAGAACCAAGAGATCCTCTTATCCTGGGCAGACCCTTCCTCGCTACAGCCGGTGCAGTCATTGATGTCCGGAAAGGGAAGATCGATCTCAATCTTGGGACTGATCTCAAGATGACATTGGATGTCAAGGAGACTATGAGAAAGCCGGAAGTAGAAGGACAAGTCTTCTATGTTGAGGTAATGGACAAGCTTGCTGATGAGCTTCTGGAGGAGCTTAATCAAGATGATCACCTTCAGACTGCTTTAACCAAGAGTAGTGAAAATGGGTATCTACATGCTGAGACTTTGGGGTATGAGATGATTTTAGACTCGCACAAGGTCCTGGAAAAATCTGAAGGGTTTGAGGTGCTGATAGGGGTCAACACAGAAATTCTAGCTACCCAGGATACTGAGCTCGACCCTGCAGCTCGAGCTGAGATACCCAAGACGTCACACTCGACCCTGCAGGTCGAGTCCAGCAACGAACCAGCCTCCTCCGCAGCAGACGACTGGTCAGAATTGCGAGCACCTAAGGTAGACCTCAAACCTCTTCCTTCTGGGCTAAGGTACGCTTTCCTTGGACCAAATTCTACTTACCCAATCATAGTAAATGACATGCTGAATGATGATGAGTTGAATTTGCTGTTGATTGAGTTGAGGAAGTATAGGAAGGCAATAGGATACTCTCTTGATGATATAAAGGGAATTTCACCTAGCTTGTGCACTCATAGAATCCATCTGGAAAATGAATCATATGCTAGTATTGAACCCCAGAGGAGATTTAATCCTAATTTAAAGGAAGTTGTTAAAAAGGAAATTCTTAAGTTGTTAGGGGCTGGAATCATATACCCCATATCTGATAGTACTTGGATTTCACCCGTGCATTGTGTACCTAAGAAGGGAGGCATTACTGTGGTTAGAAATGATAAGGATGAATTGATACCCACTAGAACCATCACTGGCCATAGAATGTGTATTGATTACAGGAAGTTAAATGCTGCATCTAGGAAAGATCATTTTCCATTGCCATTCATTGATCAGATGCTAGAGAGACTTGCTAACCATCCATATTACTGTTTCTTAGATGGATATAGTGGTTTCTTTCAGATTCCTATTCATCCTAATGATCAAGAGAAAACTACATTCACTTGTCCATATGGAACATTTGCATATAGGAGAATGCCTTTCGGTCTTTGTAATGCACCCGCTACTTTCAGCGATGCATGACCTCTATATTCTCGGATTTAATAGAGGAGACTGTTGAGGTATTCATGGATGACTTTTCCGTGTATGGCTCTTCTTTCTCCTCCTGTCTTTTGAACCTTTGCAGGGTACTCACTAGGTGTGAAGAGACGAATCTGGTTCTGAACTGGGAAAAGTGTCACTTTATGGTCAAGGAAGGGATCGTCTTGGGGCACAAAATTTCTGAGAAGGGTATAGAGGTAGACAAAGCCAAGGTTGATGTGATGATGCAGCTGCAGCCACCAAAAAACGTCAAGGACATCAGGAGTTTCCTTGGGCACGCTGGGTTTTACAGAAGATTCATCAAGGACTTCTCAAGGATAGCCAGACCACTAACAAGGCTGTTGTGCAAGGAGCAAGAGTTCCTGTTTGATACAGAATGTTTGAAGGCTTTCCAGCTCATTAAGGAAGCCTTAGTTACTGCTCCAATAGTTCAAGCACCAAACTGGGACTATCCATTTGAGATCATGTGTGATGCATCAGACTATGCTGTAGGAGCCGTACTGGGCCAAAAGATTGAGAAGAAACTGCATGTGATCTACTATGCAAGCAGGACGCTTGATGATGCTCAAGGGAGATATGCTACAACAGAGAAGGAGTTGCTGGCTGTAGTCTTTGCATTCGAGAAATTCAGAAGCTATCTGGTTGGGTCTAAGGTGATAGTTTATACTGATCATGCAGCACTAAGGCATATCTATTCCAAGAAGGACACTAAGCCTAGACTGCTTAGATGGATACTCCTTCTTCAAGAGTTTGACATGGAGATTGTTGATAAGAAGGGTATAGAGAATGGTGTGGCCGATCACTTATCACGGATGAGGATAGATGATGCAGCACCTGTTGATGACACCATGCCCGACGAGAGACTCCTAGATGCTGTTTCTGTGATAGGAGTGAAGGACATACCTTGGTACTCAGATCTGGCCAATTTCCTTGCATGTGGTGAGTTACCTGATGATCTTGATGCTTACAGAAAAAGAAGTTTCTGAGAGATGTCAACCACTACTATTGGGACGAGCCCTTCCTTTACAAGAGGGGCTCAGATGGTCTGTTCAGGAGATGTATAGCACAAGACGAGGTTCAGGGTGTGCTAGAGCACTGTCACGGTTCTGCCTATGGAGGACATTTTGCTACATTCAAGACTGTTCAGAAGGTTCTACAAGCGGGTTTATGGTGGCCTACAATGTTCAGAGATGCTCAAGCCTTCATCACTAAGTGTGATCCTTGCCAGCGAATGGGCAACATCAGCAGAAGGAATGAGATGCCACAAAATCCGATTTTGGAAGTGGAAGTGTTTGATGTTTGGGGGATCGATTTTATGGGTCCTTTCAACCCACCTTCCTCTGGGAACAGCTACATCTTAGTAGCTGTTGATTATGTCTCGAAGTGGGTTGAAGCCATAGCTTGCCCTAGCAATGATGCAAAGGTGGTCCTGAAAATGTTCAAGAGCATCATTTTCCCCAGATTTGGTGTGCCAAGAGTTGTAATCAGTGATGGGGGATCTCACTTCATCAACAAGCTCTTTGAGAATCTTCTGAAGAAACATAGGGTCAAGCACAAGGTAGCTACACCGTATCACCCCAGACTAGCGGTCAAGTGGAGGTGTCTAACAAGCAGATCAAAGCCATTTTGGCTAGAGTAGTAGGCGCTTCAAAAAGAGAGACTGGTCCGCTAAACTTGATGAGACTCTCTGGGCTTACGTAACCGCGTTCAAGACCCCTATTGGGAGAACACCATTCCAGCTCCTCTATGGCAAGGCTTGTCATCTACCTGTTGAGGTTGAGTATAAGGCACTATGGACAACAAAGCTTCTGAATTTAGATATCAAGCCTGCCCAGGGAAAGAGAGTATTGGACCTGCATGAGCTGGAAGAGATCAGGCTGGATGCTTATGAAAGTTCTAAGATCTACAAAGAGAGGACCAAGGCATTCCATGACAAGAGGATCTTGCACAAAGAATTCAAGGCTGGTGATCAAGTCCTCCTTTTCAATTCCAGGCTCAAGCTGTTTCCGGGAAAGCTCAAGTCTAGATGGTCCGGGCCGTTCTCCATCAAAGAAGTCTCGCCTTATGGAGCAGTCACCTTATCGGGAAAAGGCGGAAATGAATTCACTGTGAACGGGCAGAGGCTCAAGCCCTATCTAGCCACTGCCATCATTCCAGAAGGAACTTCGATTCCTCTGGATGAGCCTTCCACCGCCTAAGCGAAACAGGAAGTCAAGCTTAGTGACTATAAACAAGCTCACTTGGGAGGAAGTCCCATGTCTATCTCTGTACATATTTCTTTCTTTTAGTTTTTAAACGTCAATTAGGTGTGCTAAGCTGTTCGATTTTGTCTTGATAGTGTGATTTCAGGTAAGTATGAGAAGTGGGACATAAAGAGGAGGCAAAAACGCACATGAAGGATCCGACTCGAGCCCCTGAGATCGAGCCCTAGGATCGAGCCATAGGAGAAAAATTTCAAAATTTGAATTTCTAACAGGTGGACCTAACTCGACCCTACCAGGTCGAGTCCAAGGCTCGAGTCAAATGTGTCAGGCCGAGTCAGAAGCGTGTCAGACAGTACTCGACCCTACCAGGTCGAGTCAGGACCTCGAGTTCAGCATGTTAGGCCGTGTCGGAAGTCAGCTCGAGCCCACGTGGTCGAGTGGTCGGGTCGAGTCAACACCTTTGAGCGCCCAAATTCAAATTTCGAATTTGAATCCCGACACACACGCTCCTCCTTGTCCTTTTGGTCCCCTCCCACTCGTCTATAGAACACAACTCGCAGCAAGACATTCCTCACACCACAACCACTCTCTCATCTCTCTCCCTTTCGTTTTCGAACTCGATCTCTATATGATTCTTGCTGTTTTTGAGTATTCATCCTTTGTTCTTCATATATCGTTGCTGTTTTTGAAGCTATTCTCACATTCTTGAACTTTTCTTCTTTCTGTGACTGATCCTCAGGTATGCAGTCCGCTCGAGCTCGCCGCGCAGTCCGCAGAAGCACTCGCCCGCAGCTTCCAGAAGTGGAGAGAGATCGTTCCTCCAACAGAAGAAGAACCCATGGAAGTTGACGAAGTGCCGGACTCGAGTACGTATGCTCGAGCCATGGAGTCGAGTCGGAAGGGGAGGAGGTCGAGCTCGAGCTCCCAAGCTCGAGCAGGTAGCTCGAGTCAAGACATTGACGCCTTTGAGGAAAAACCCCCCCATGCCAAACGAGAAGGAAAGAAACCGATGGAGCCCCACCTTCCTCTTGACACTGGTGCTACAGAGGACGATGAACCTAAGGCGATAAAGAAGCATCAAAGGAAGAACAGACCTTCTGCAGCAAAGTATCTGGAGGTCCTCCTTGCTCGTGGTTTCGAAGGAACACGTTACCCGCACAGAGAGACAATGAAACAACTCGGCATTGCTAGAGATGTGGAGTACCTGTATGAGATGGGGGGTTTAAGTAGATTCATGAGTATCCAGATGGAAGGTTATAAGGTGGAGACTTGCCATTTCCTCTCGTCTCTAGCTGTTCATTTCTACGATGAGGAGCCTGACTATGAACCAGACGGCGGTCCTGGCTTCATAACCTTCACATGCAGAAGTCGATCCTATGCCCTCTCCATTAAAGAGATGAGTACTCTATATGGCTTTTCTGATGGCAATGAACCCGCTCAAGACATAGACCCCGAGGAGCTTCAACAACTATGGTTCACCATTGGGGACACTAAACCTTTCTCTTCTTCCAGGAGTAAAAGTTCCAGCATCAGGAGCCCTGTTCTGAGGTACCTCCACAAGACCATAGCAAACACCATGTTTGCAAGAAAGGTGACTGGAACACTAAATGAAGGAGAAATGAAGATGCTGGACCTGTGCTTACTACCGCTTCTGAAGTATACAAGAGATGGGTCGAAAATGAGAGGTGATAGAGCGGATGCGAGTCTCACTTTTGTTCTGCTGGAACAACTACTTTCCTACAAGGAGTGGGCAATGCGGATGCACAAGATGGAATCTGGGGGTGACCTTTGCATTGGGGGTGTCATTACTCCAATTCTTGTTGCTTGCAATGTCGAGCTTCTTTCGGAGCCCTGTCCACCCAAATGGATAGATGTGGAAGCCTTGAGAAGGTGCAGCTTCCTAGACCACACAACACCTCCAGATAAGCATCTATACAAGTTCCTGCATCAGATCGTTGGAGAGACCAAGCTGCGTCTTCCCTGCACAGATTTAACTAGGGTGCGAACGGGTGAGAATATCGATTTCGACCCTCCTCTTGATAGACTTTACAATCCAGATGAGGAGTTCATGGATCAAGACATCAGTCCAGACGACCATTTTGCTGTTGAAGAGGAGGATGATGCAACGAAGAGATATGCCTTTGAGGAGTACAGCCTTAAAACCTCACATAGCCCAGCTATAAAGGAAGCACACAAAAGGATTGGTCTCCTACAGAAGTGGAACAAGTTCCAGGGCAAGACCATTGCTGCGCTTAAGGGCACCGTGAAGGATCTTAAGGACCAAATGAAGGACGTTAAAGACCAGCTCAAGGACTTCAAACAAAAATTCATTGCCCCCACACCTAAGAAAGTCGTCTTGCCCAAGAGAGTTCTGGCGGGAAGCGCTTCGTTTCGGGAACAACCAAGGCCTCCTGCACCTGTAATGGAACCCCCAAGAGCCTCCTCTTTCGAACCAAGACAGCTCTAGCATTACGAAAGGAAGAAGAAGAAACGTCCACAAGACACAGCGTCTGGCTCGAGCAGTCAGCTCGAGCACGGAGGTCGAGCCGAACACACCTATACGCCTTACTCGAGCCACCAGCTCGAGCCCACCCAGCTCGAGTCCGCCTATACGCATGAGAGTATGGAGGAATCGATCTCCTCCTTCTTCTCCAAGCCTTGAGGTACCTGTTCCATCCTTTTCTGTATATATTAGATGCATTGTTTTTCTCGTTTTCTGTCGCTTCTTAGTCTCTCTTCACAAATTTTATCACACAAGGGACTGTGTGATTTAAGTTTGGGGGGGAAGGTTAAGATTTGTTTGATGTGTTTTCTCTGTTCTTATTTTGATTTTGTGCATCCTTGAGTTTGCATGCATCTATGGCATAGAAAAACCAAAAAATTTTGAAAATTTTCGAAAATGATTACACAAAAACAGAGTGTTCATGTAGTATTGCATATGCATATTAGGATTGAGTCTAGATTGTTTCATATAGGGCTGCTGCATATGCATAGGGGATGATGATGATTTAAACCTTGTAAACTTGCTGATCCAACTGTATGACTTCAATGCCCTCGTTTCTAGTTGTTTAATGCCTTGATATTGAGCTTGAAGTAAGACTGAACCATGTTCTGATTGCACAACTAGATCGAGTCTTAGCTGAAGCATGCTGTGATTTTCTGTCATTCCCTATCTATTTGAACCTGAATTTTGACTCATAACTATCATGCCTATGCACTGCATCTGAACTCATGGATACCATATACATACTTGGATTTTCTTTCATCTATTTATACCACTCTTTGCTGATCCAAGTAGCTGTTCTCATCATTAGAACAGTTTTACCATGCCTTTAGCCTAGCCTTCTTTCAAGCCATGATATTATTTTCTTGAGTGTGTGAGACCTATTTCTGAATGAGCTTGGTAGAAAGTGTTAGGTTTGAGCCGACAAGGATAGATTCTCATGTAGTTCTGGTTTGCAATTTTCGAATCAGATAGGAATTAGGTGAGATCTTGATCATTGGGTATTGGGGTTGGTTCTGTGGATAGAAAAGAATGAAAAACTTGGAAAAGATTGAAAGAAAAGGATAAAAGCTCTTAGGAGGGGAATGATCTGAATGTCTAAGTATCTAGTAAAGGATTAGGGGGTGCTGAGTATAAGAATAGAAAGGGCAAAAAGCTTAAAGTCTTAAAAACATGAAAAATGCCCAAGCTGGTCATGAAAACCCATGAGAAAAAACCCCAATCCGCTAGAAGTATTTGTATAACCTCTCCTAGAGCCAAAAACAAAAAGAAAAGATGAAACTGATCCAAGAAATCAAAAAGGAAAACCTAAGGGTCAAGGGTAGAGTTAGGATGACTTTCTGGGTTTAGACTTGAAGGTTAAGAACACTTGTGTAGGACTGGGTAGATGAGAGTCTATTCTTGTATGCATAGGTTGGTTCTTACCTTTAGCATTCTACTAAAGCTCATTCCTTCTCATTAAGAGATCCTTGTTCTGAAATGATAAAACCGTACTGAAGGGACCATCTTTGTCTCTTGACCTTACCCTTAGCCAAATGAGTTCATTGAATGTGCATAGCTTGATTCATGGTTTCTGTTTAAATGAATGTTAAGGGGAATGATAGATTTGAATGCATGTCTAGGTTGAGATTTGATTGAACTTGTGCTGTGAAGAGTATGGCTAATGTTTTTGAGTAGAGTTCATAAACTTTGCATTCTAGAATTGGTAACTTGGACATTGAGATCATCGGTTATATCTACAAGTTTTGGTTCTGAATCCCCACTTTCAAACCTCTTCTCCATTTTTATTCTTCTGTTTGCTTGAGGGCAAGCAAAGACTAAGTTTGGGGGAGTTGATATGTCTGCATTTTATATGGTTTTAGCTTGCATTATTCATTCATTTAGACATGTTATTTGACCTGTTGTTGTCATTTATTTATAGTTTTGCATACTTAGAGTGTTTTGCATTAGGTTTGCATACATCTTGCATATTTGGCTTGTTACAGGTACTTTCAGGCGATTCTGGAGAAGTTAGACTCGAAGCTGTCCTGGACGTCAGACTCTGGCCTGTAGGGTCGAGTCAAGGGGTCGAGCTAAGGCAGGAGATGGTGCAGAAGCAGACTCTGGCCTATAGGGTCGAGTAGGAGGGTCGAGCTAAGGCAGGAGATGATGCAGAAGCAAGCTCGAGCCCCTGCAGCTCGAGCTAAGAGATCGAGTACGAGACAAAAAGAGGAGTCTTGGAGAATCTTGATCGAGCTCGAGCCCCTGAGATCGAGCCCCTGGTCGAGTGCAACAGAAAAAGAGGAGTCTTGGAGAATCTTGATCGAGCTCGAGCCCCTGAGATCGAGCTCCCTGATCGCGCTCGGCACATAAAAACACAGTCTTGATCTCATCAGCTCGAGCACACCACTCGACCCAGACGTGGTCGAGCTAGACCATCCCGAGCGCTTATTACCACTTTATCCATGACGTTTTAGGGTTTCTGAGACTTAATATAAATACCTAATGTTGGATTAAGACTAAGACAGTTTTTTTTAGTTTTTGCCTAATTTTCGAGTTCTATCTTGTGTGCTTCATTGTTCTTGATTTCCAGACTTTGTAATTTGTTTTCTACTTGTTATATCAGTTTATTTCTTCTGTTCTATCAATACCCTATCTATCTCCTCTATTTATGCAGTATCCTATGATTTCTGGGTTTGTGATTGTGCTGTTCTTTATGGTTTCTGAGTAGTCATTAGAGTTCTTGAGGATGGGTTAGATTAGTGTAGATTCTTAGTCTCCTAGGTGATTTAAGTGTTGATTGTTTAAATTCCCTTCTAAATCAGTATTCTTATTGCTAATTTCTCTCTGATCAATTGAGATTAGATCTTAGGTGTTTTTCCACCCAGAAGGTGTTTGATAAAATGCTTGAATGAATTGATGTTAGAGATTTGCATACCTAGCCTAAGGGATTAGATGTCTAGGGTGTTTATTGACAATATTGAACTGTTTCTTAATGCCTGCTAGGGTAGATTTCGCCAAGGGATTGGAGTGCGGAACTACCCTAGCTCGAGGTTACTTATCACGGGAGTGGACTTAACTGGTTGTGATGTTTGATGTCTAGGGAATAGCTTGATTGAATTTTGTTAGATCACCTGGGTAGGCTAAGAAGTTACACTGAATCGATTACCCCATCCTTAGGGACTTCTCTTGCATTGATTGAATTTTCGTATAGTCCTATACACTGTTTTTGTTACTGCCTTGCTTCTGTTAGTTCTTGCTAGTACCATACAGTATCTATTTTAGTTTCCATTCTAAGTTTCTGTCTAGGTTGCTAGACCCCAATACGCTTTTTGCTTGGCTTGACTTGAATGATTTGATCTCATCCTTTTTGGTTAATACCTTCACCCTTATGGATTGACACCTTACTACACTACAACGAAATCTTGGTCTAGTAAGGAATTGACCTATATCATTAATCTGTTTTGCTTCTGTTTTGTGAACTGTTTTGTTGCATCCTGTTTGATCGTTTAGAACTGAATTGAATCATCATATTAAGCTGTTGTTGCACCATTAGAGACTGAATTTTCGTGGCTGCTAGGTTAGAGAAGACGAAAATTAAAACAGGAAATTAGGGCTTCATTAGAATAAGTGCAGTTTCCTTTTTCTGTTTTTGTGAATTTTCCTTTTTCTTGCAGTTTGTTTGATTATTTCCAGAAAAACTAAGTTTGTGATTTTCCTGTTTTGTGCAAGGAGAACTCGACCGCAATGGCAGAGAATTATGATCAAACTGACGCCAACAATGCCATGATTCAAATGATGGCAAATATCAACACTCAACTCCAAGCTCTCACTAACCGAATGGACCACATGGAGAACCCTCCCATGCCTGCAAGAAGAGAAAATGGACCTAGACCCCAATACGCTATTTGCTTGGCTTGACTTGAATTGCTTGATCGCATCCTTTTTGGTTAATATCTTCACCCTTATGGATTGACACCTTACTACTACAACGAAAACTTGGTCTAGTAAGAAATTGACCTATATCAGGAGGAGATCAGGCTGGACGCTTATGAGAGTTCTAAGATCTACAAAGAAAGGACCAAGGCCTTCCATGACAAGAAGATCTTGCACAAAGAGTTCAATACTGGCGATCAAGTCCTTCTCTTCAATTTTAGACTTAAGCTGTTTCCGGGAAAGGTCAAGTCCAGATGGTCCGGACCGTTCTCCGTCAAAGAAGTCTCACCTTACGGAGCAGTCACCTTATCTGGAAAGGGCAGAAACGAATTCACTGTGAATAGGCAGAGGCTCAAGCCCTATCTAGCTGATGCTATCATTCCAGAAGGAATTTCGATTCCTCTGGATGAGTCTCCCACTGCTTGAGCAAAACAGGAAGTCAAGCTTAGTGACTATAAACAAGCTCACTTGGGAGAAAGTCCCATGTCTATCTCTGTACATATTTCTTTGTTTTAGTTTTTAAAACGTCAAATAAGTGTGCTAAGCTATTTGATTTTGTCTTGATTGTGTGATTTCAGGAAAGTGTGAAAGGAGAACCATGAAAAGGAGGCAAAAACGCACAGGCATAGCTCAGCTCGAGCACCCCTGCTCGAGCTGTATGCTCAAGCTAAGATGTCGAGGACATCAAAATCGAGCCATGGGAGGGAAATTCGAATTTCAAAATTCTGACAAGGGGACCCAGCTCGACCCTACCTGCTCGAGCCACATGCTCGAGTCACACTCTCGAGTCAAATCGCGTCGGACGTCAGCTCGAGCATGCCCAAATCGAGTCACCCTATACGCGTGAGAGCATGGAGGACTCGATCTCCTCCTTCTTCTCCAAGCCTTGAGGTACCTGTTCCGTCCATTCTTGTATATATTAGTTGCATCATTTTCATGTTTTCTGTTGTCTCTTAACTTTTCTTTCCAAATTTTTATTACACAAGGGACTGTGTAATTTAAATATGGGGGGAAGGGTTAAGATTTGTTTGATTTGTTTTCTCTGTTTTTATTTTGACTTTGTGCATTCTTGAGTCTGCATGCATCTATGGCATAGAAAACCAAAAAAATTAGAAAAAATTTCGAAAATGATTAAAAAAAAAAAAAAAAAATGTTTCATATGGTATTGCATCTGCATATTAGGATTGAGTCTAGATTGTTTTATATAGGGCTGTTGCATATGTGTTGATTTTAGTAGTTTAGAAAAGAAGAAGATGAGAAATATGAAGAACAAGAGAGAGAGCCTTAGAAATGCTTAAAGGAGAGAGAGTTTGGTAAAATCTTTCTTACTTTGCATTATGAGATAATACACATATATATAGCTCACATGAGTCATAAGCCACTTGCTAAATGAGTCATAAGCTTCTTAGAGCTTCTAAACAAATATCTAAGATATTTAACATCCACTTGCATGATGAGTCATAAATGGTGACTCATTGTTTTCTTCTTTTTATTTCTTCATTTGATCGTCTGTTACTGACTCGATTATGTTGATCGAGTCAGTTGGTCGAGTCAGCTACTGACTAGATCCTCGGCTACTGACTCGAGCCTGTTGGTCGAGTCGGTTGGTCGAGTCAGTTGGTCCGCCTTCAGGTCGCCTCTTCTCAGCTAGTATTGGTTCTATGTGAGTAATCTCAACAATAATAAAAGTTGATATATTGATACTTACACCACTTATGAGCATATTTATCCCCATAATTTAATTTGGTGGTTTAAACATTTCATGAACTCATTCGCTCCTTCTCGACTCTTATAAGTTATCGCTTTTTTCAATGGAAGGTCACGAAATCTCGAAACGCAATTTCATAATAAAGTTTGATTTATTGAAACTTAAACCACTTATATGCATGTTTATCCCAATAATTCATTTTAGTGGTTTTGAACATTTCATGAACTCATTTCTCTCTTTCTCGATTCTTATGAGTTAACGCTTTTTCAATGGAAGCTCACAAAATCTCCAAATGTAATTTTATAATAAAGTTTGATATATTGAAACTTACACCACTTATGAGCACTTTTACACCATGAATTCACTTTGGTGGTTTTGAACATTTCATGAACTCATTTTGCTCCTTCTCGATTCTTATGTGTTATCGTTTTTTTTAACAGAAGGTCACGAAAACTCGAAACGCAATGTCATAATAAAGTTTGATATATTGAAACTTAAACCACTTATGAGCATGTTTATCCCTTTAATTCATTTTACTGGTTTCTCTCCTTCTCGATTATTATGAGCTATGGTCTTTTTCAATCGAAGGTCACAAAATCTCGAAACGCAATGTTATAATAAAGTTTGATATATTGATACTTACACCACTTATGAGCATATTTATCCTCTTAATTCAATTTGGTGGTTTGGAATATTTCATTAACTCATTTCCCTCCTTCTCGATTCTGATGAGTTGTGGCTATTTTCAATGGAAGGTCACGAAATCTCAAAACGCAATGTCATAATAAAGGTTGATATATTGATACTTACACCACTTATGAGCATATTTATCCCCATAATTCAATTTGGTGATTTTTATGATTTTTTTCATTCTTTTCTTTTCACAAGACCAAACCCTTATACCCAATGATCAAGATCCCACCTAGTCCTATCTGATTAAAAAATTGCAAACCAGAACTACATGAGATTCTATCCTTGTCGGCTCAAACCTAACACTTTCTACCAAGCTCATTCCGAAAGAGGCCTCACACACTCAACAAAATAATATCATGGCTTGAAAGAAGGCTAGGCTAAAGTCATGGTAAAACTGTTCTAATGATGAGAACAGCTACTTGGATTAGCAAGAGTGGTAAATAGGTGAAAGAAAATACAAGTATGTATATGATATCCATGAGTTCAAATGCAGTGCATAGACATGATAATTGCAAGTCAAGTTCAGGTTCAAATTTGTAAGGAATGGTATCAAATCGCAGCATGCTTCAATTGAGACAATAATCTAGTTGTGCATTCAAAGTATGGTGCAGTCTTACTTCAAGCTCAATAACAAAGCCTTAAACAACTAGAAACGAGGGCATTGAAATCATACAATTGAATCAGCAAGCTTATAGGGTTTAAATCATAATAATCTCCTATGCATATGCAACAGCCCTATATGAAAACAATCTAGACTCAATCTAAAATGTAAATGCAACTACATGAACACTCTGTTTTTGTAATCTTTTTTGCGAAAATTTTTCAAATTTTTTTTTTCGTTTTTCTATGCCTTAGATGCATGCAGACTCAAGAATTAAAAATAAGAACACAGAAAACAATTCAAACACATCTTAAGCCCTCCCCCAAACTTAAATTACACAGTCCCTTTTGTAATAAAAATCTGAAGGATGGTTTAAGAAACAACAAAAAACACTAAACAAAATGCAAATGATATATCGAAGAATTTATAGAACCGGTACCTCAAGGGTTGGAGAAGAAGGAGGAGATTGAATCCTCCATGCTTTCGCGAGTGTAGGTAGTATGGGAGCTTGACTCGAGCTGGGGCTCGAGCTGTGTGGTCGCGCCAGACGTGGAGAGATGGCTGGCTCGATCCCCTTGCTCGAGCTGGGTGGTCGCGCCAGGCCAATTCTGCGTGATTGCTCCTTTTCTTCATGATTCTACTCTTATATTCTCCTGAAATCACACCAGGAAGCCAAAAACAAGAACTTAGCACACTACTCTTATATTCCACCCAAGTGAGCTTGTTTAAAGTCACTAAGCTTGACTTCTGATATGTCTGCATTTTATATGATTTTAGCTTGCATTATTCATTCATTTAGCCTTCTTTAATAGCTTGTTCTTAGCATTTATCTCTAGTTTTGCATACTTAGGGTGTTTTGCATTAGGACTACATGCATTTTGCATTTTGTACTTGTTTCAGGTGCATTCAAGGGATATTGGAGGTGTTGAAGTCAAATGAAGAAAAAGAAGAGCTTAACTCGACCAGAAACTCGAAGGAGACTGACTCTAGCACCCAGCTCGAGCCAGCAGGTCGAGTCAGTGAATTCTGCACCAAAAACTGCACTTTGAGACTGACTCTAGCAAGCCTGATCGAGTCCATGATCGAGCTAGGCATAAAGATGCAATCATGAAGTTTCTAAAGCCCAGCTCGACCTCCCGTGATCGAGCCCGTGATCGAGTCCAAGGAAAAAAGAGCCGTCTTGAAGCTTTTGAACCTAGCTCGACCACACATGGTCGAGCCAGCACCTCGAGCTGAAGAATAAAAATGCAATCTTGAAATTTACACAGCTCGACCATAGCACTCGACCACCCTTGGTCGAGTGCTCCCAAAATTAGCCCATTTTGTCTTTTTGTGATTTAGGGTTTTTATCCCTTAGTATAAATACCCTATAAACGCTTAGCACAAGAGGATCTCGATTTTCTTAAGTGTTCTTCATCTGTTCTTGCTTCCTGGTGTTGATTTTAGTAGTTTAGAAAAGAAGAAGATGAGAAATATGAAGAACAAGAGAGAGAGCCTTAGAAATGCTTAAAGGAGAGAGAGTTTGGTAAAATCTTTTTTACTTTGCATTATGAGATAATACACATATATATAGCTCACATGAGTCATAAACCACTTGCTAAATGAGTCATAAGCTTCTTAGAGCTGCTAAACAAATATCTAAGATATTTAACATCCACTTGCATGATGAGTCATAAATGGTGACTCATTGTTTTCTTCTTTTTATTTCTTCATTTGATCGTCTGTTACTGACTCGATTATGTTGATCGAGTCAGTTGGTCGAGTCAGCTACTGACTAAATCCTCGGCTACTGACTCGAGCCTGTTGGTCGAGTCTGTTGGTCGAGTCAGTTGGTCCGCCTTCAGGTCGCCTCTTCTCAGCTAGTATTGGTTCTATGTGAGTAATCTCAACACTCCCCCTTAAGGTTGGCTGGTGTGGATCTCTTAAGCCAATCTTATCATGGATATACTCACATATGCTTGACGTGGTAGCTTTAGTAAAGATATCTGCCATCTGCTCTCCACTCTTCACAAACATAGGATTGATCATTCCATTCTGAATCTTCTCTCGAACAAAATAGCAATCTACTTCCACATGTTTCGTTCGCTCATGGAATACCGGATTCGATGCTATGTGAAGTGCCGCTTGATTGTCACAATAGAGAGTTGTTGGTCTGTTCTGATGAATGCCTAGATCCTTCATTAGCGCCCTCAGCCATATTAACTCCTTAGTGACCTCCTTCATTGCCCTATATTCAGCTTCTGCACTAGATAATGCAATTACCTTCTGCTTCTTACTTCTCCAAGTTACAAGATTATCTCCTACAAAGGTGCAATATCCAGTTGTAGATTTTTTATCTTGTTTATCACCAGCCCAATCAGCATCACAATATCCTTCTAGATTTGTATTCCCATTGCATTTCAGCCAAATTCCTTTTCCAGGATTGTTTTTGAGATATCTAAGGATTCTCTCCACCATACACCAGTTATGAGTAGTGGGTGCTTGCATGTGTTGACTCACTCTATTAACTGCAAAACAAATATCTGGCCGAGTTATTGTAAGGTAAATCAATTTACCTACAAGTCGTTGATACTGCTTAACATCCGGCCACAACTCCCCATTATTTATGTCTTGATACCCTTCCTCAATAGGAGTTTTAGCTGGTTTCGACCCTATCTTTCCAGTTTCCCTTAATATATCCATCACATACTTCCTTTGTGATATAAACATCCCATCTTGGCTTCTTGACATTTCAATGCCCAGAAAATACCTCAGCTCCCCCAGATCTTTTATGTCGAATGAGAACTTCAGAATTTCCTTGGTGAGTTTAATCCCCTCAATATCATCTCCGGTGATGATAATATCATCCACATAGATCAGAATTACCACCATTCCACCCTTTCCCTTCTTGGTGAACAAGGTGTGATCAGCTTCTGATCTCACAAAATCCTTATCCAACAAACAACTACTCAATCTTTGGTACCAAGCCCTTAGAGATTGCTTCAGCCCATAGATTGCTTTCCTTAGTTTACACACTATATTTGCATTCTCACAGTATCCTTTCGGAGGAGCCATGTAAACTTCCTCCTCTAAATCTCCTTGTAAGAATGCATTCTTCACATCCATTTGCCATAGTCCCCATGATAAATTAATAGCAATAGAGAGTAGAACCCTTACTGAATGTAGCTTGGCAACTGGAGCAAATGTTTCAGTATAATCTTCTCCATAAACCTGTGTGTATCCCTTTGCCACTAACCTTGCTTTGTACCTCTCCACCTCTCCTGTACTCATATATTTGATGGTGTAGACCCATCTACACCCCACCAGCTTCTTCCCTCTTGGAAGCTCAGTCATGTTCCATGTGTTGTTTCTCTCCATGAACTGAATTTCTTCTTCCATGGCCTTAATCCATATCTCCTTTCCACAAGCTTCTTCATAAGATGTAGGTACCTGATTCTCATCAACTTTAGAAAGGTAAGCTCGGTGAGTCTCAGGTAAGTAAGCAAGTGAACAATATGCTTCAATAGGGTAGTGTAAACTTGCTGATGCTAAACTGATGATTTGAGGTGTGTTACTCTCCGTTTGTGACCAAGAAACGCTGTCGCCTATAGGACTTGCCGTACGCACAGAACATTCCTTAATCACATTAGGAGACACACACGAAGATTTGTGGTCCATCTCAGCCAAATTGTTGAAATATACCCTAGTATTTTTCCAATTCTCCGGGGGAAACTTTAACCTAGAACTCCTCCTTAAGACTGATCCAGGGGTAAGAGTAAGACTTTCAGACCTCCTTGTTAAGAACGGTGAAGTTTCTTCCTGGCTTGTTACTTCCTCGATAGATTCATTCTCATGACTCTCCCCCTCACTTAATGTTTCACCCTCTTGATAAGAAGTACTTGTTTCGCCGTTTGAGAGTGAGGTCTCCTCTAGAACATTAGATTCTTCATTCTCATGCTCATTCTCTCCCTCCATGGTTCCTTGTATACCTTCTCTTTCATAGGCATAAACACTTCTCAAAAACTCTACCCGGTCTATGCTTGATGATGTGATATCTTCAAGGTTCTCCCATTTCCTTTCTTTGAAATATCCTTCATCTTCATAGAACTTTACATCCCGGGACACATACATGCGTTTGTTTTCAGGTTGGTAGCACTTGAATCCTTTTTGTGTGGTTGAGTATCCCACAAACATACACCGAATACTCTTGGGTTCAAGCTTGTTCCTTTGTGCTTCAGTGATGAAAACATAGCACCTACACCCAAAAACCTTAAGATGACCAATATCAGAATGTGAAGCTTGCTCTGATACCATGTTGATTTTAGTAGTTTAGAAAAGAAGAAGATGAGAAATATGAAGAACAAGAGACAGAGCCTTAGAAATGCTTAAAGGAGAGAGAGTTTGGTAAAATCTTTTTTACTTTGCATTATGAGATAATACACATATATATAGCTCACATGAGTCATAAGCCACTTGCTAAATGAGTCATAAGCTTCTTAGAGCTTCTAAACAAATATCTAAGATATTTAACATCCACTTGCATGATGAGTCATAAATGGTGACTCATTGTTTTCTTGTTTTTATTTATTCATTTGATCGTCTGTTACTGACTCGATTATGTTGGTCGAGTCAGTTGGTCGAGTCAGCTACTGACTAGATCCTCGGCTACTGACTCGAGCCTGTTGGTCGAGTCTGTTGGTCGAGTCAGTTGGTCCGCCTTCCGGTCGCCTCTTCTCAGCTAGTATTGGTTCTATGTGAGTAATCTCAACACCTGGATCCTGTATCTTTGATTTTACTGAGTATTTGTGTTTGAATCTTTCTATTTTATCTCTTCTATCCCTTATCTTTCTACTTATGCAAGTTATTTTGATTTCTGGGTTTGTGATTATGCTGTTCTTCATGGTTTCTGAGTAGTCATTAGGGTTCTTAAGGATGGGTTAGATTAGGTGTGGAATCTTAATCTTCTAGGTGGTTTAAGAGTAGATTGTTTGATTTCCCTTCTAAATCAGTGTTCTTAATGCTAATTTATCTCTGATCAATTGAGATTAGAACTTAGGTGTTTTTCCACCCAGAAGGTGTTTGATAAAATGCTTGACTAAACTGATGTTAGAGATTTGCATACCTAGCCTAAGGGATTAGTTGTCTAGGGTGTTTATTGACAATATTGAACTGAATCTTAATGCCTGCTAGGGTAGATTTCGCTAAGGGATTGGGTCTGGAACTGGTCTAGCTTGAGGTTACTTATCACGCTTTCTTTTGTCCTTCAAGGAATTGTTGCATCACCTATGTACTCTGTTACCTTAGGAATATCAAAGGAGTGGATTTAACTGGTTGTGATGTTTGATGTCTAGGGAATAGCTTGATTGCGTTTGTTAAACCATCTAGGTAGATTAAGAGGATGCACCAAGTCAATTACCCCATCCTTAGGACCTGCTCCGTTCTTGATTGATTTTCGTGTTCTGTTTTCGTTTTGTTTCTATTCTGTTTATTGTCTCAGCTTTACTCTGTTTCTGTTCTGTTTTCATTCTGTTTTATGTTCTGTTTTAGTTTCTGTTATTGCTTTTGATTTCCTTTTGCTAGGTTGATAGTTTTACCTTCTCACTGTTTGTTTGGCTTGACTTAAACTGTTTGATTGCATCCTTCTTGGTTAATATTGCACCCATTTGGATTGACACCTTTCTGTATTACAATGACATGAATATGCATTAAGGCATTTGACAGATAGCAAAAACAGCAAAAATTATTATTTCAAATTCGCGCCGTTGCCATTTGGGTGTTGTTTGTTATAATTTGGATTTCAAATCGTTTTCGATCAAGTTCTTATTCGATCTACTCTGTTACTGACTTAGTTTTTTCTTTCTGTCTCTTTGCATTTGAGGTACAAGTTGACTCGATTTCACTAGCTCGACCACCCCAGCTCGAGCTAGCCTAGCTCGACCACGCTTGCTCGAGTCTGCGATCGAGTTCGCCTCCCCTGCATGCAAACGAGATCACAAGGCAGTCAGAACCTCATTCGCTACATCGACAATATTCACAAGCTACCACAACAGTTGAGAGAGCAAAGAGAACACATCAGTGTAGATCACCAGGATCCACTAGATATGGCTGATTATAATCCTCCACAACAGCCTGAACATGTGCCTCACCCGAGAAGACAACGTCTGATTGGTGCGGGAGATGCTCCCAACACTCACACCAACAGGCAAGGGATTGTACCTGTTACAGTCCAGAACAACAACTTCGAGATCAAGAGTGGCTTGATAGCTATGGTGCAGAGCAACAAATTCCATGGGCTGCTTATGGAAGACCCTCTTGATCATTTAGATGAGTTTGATAGGCTCTGCAGCCTTACCAAGATCAATGGAGTTAGTGAAGATGGTTTCAAGCTGCGACTTTTTCCATTCTCTCTTGGTGACAAAGCCCCTCTCTGGGAGAAGAATCTACCCCATGGCTCTATTACTTCATGGGATGATTGTAAGAGAGCTTTCCTTGCCAAATTTTTCTCCAATGCTCGAACGGCTTGCCTCCGGAATGAGATATCCGGATTTTCTCAGAAAGATGGGGAGAGTTTCTCTGAATGTTGGGAACGATTCAAGGGTTACACCACTCAATGTCCTCACCATGGTTTCAGCAATGAGTCACCACACTTTACAGAGGGGTTCTCCCTAAGGTCCGAATGCTTCTTGATACAGCCAGCAATGGTAACTTCCTCAACAAAGATGTTGATGACGGCTGGGAACTTGTGGAGAACCTTTTTCAATCTGATGGTAACTACACTTCTCAGTATGATAGAAGCGTGCGGAGCAGTGTTGATTTAGATGAGAAGACTAGGAAGGAAATCAAGGCTCTAAATGCCAAGATGGATCAAATACTCCAGCAGAGGAAGCAAGTTCACTTTGCTAGTGAGGATACAGTCTTTCAGGTTCAAGATAGGGAGGATACTGGTATGGAAGAGGTCAGCTATGTTCAGAATCAGGGTGGCTACAACACCGGTTTCATCAACTATACGAACCACCCCAATCTGTCATATAGGAGCACCAACGTTGCCAACCCACAGGATCAAGTGTACCCACCTCAGCAACAACCGCATCAGAACAGGCCATTTGTTCCTTATAACCAACAACAAAGTTTTGCCCCTAAGCAGAACTACTAGGGTAGCTATCCACAACATGGAGTCACGGGTCCATCACCTGGTTTTACACCTCACCAAGCTCAGCCTTCTCCTGCTCAAACTCAACAGATGACGAACATGCTGCAACAAATCCTACAAGGTTAGGCAGCTGGTGCATTGGACGTAGCTAAGAAATTTGGTGAAATCAAAACCCAGATGGACCACACAAACAATGATCTCAATAGCAAGATTGAGACATTGAATTCCAGAATCAAATACTTGGAGAACAGCAATGCCTCAACTTCTTCCTCAAAACCTATTGGACAACTTCCAGGAAAAGCACTTCAGAACCCCAAGGAGTATTGCAATGTCATCTTTTCAATGGAATCAAGTCCCATTGCTGATCATGAAGCTGCAGTGAGAGAAAATGAGACTTTGCTTGGCGCGACCATGCAGCTCGACCAGGGTGGTAGAGTCAGTGGTCGAGTCAAGCTCCCACACTGCTCACACTCAGGAGAGCATGGAGGATTCAATCTCCTCCTTCTTCTCCAACCCTTGAGGTACCTGTTCTATCCATTCTTGTATATACCATTTGCATTTTGTTTAGTGTTTTTTGTTGTTTCTTAAACCCTCCTTCAGATTTTTATTACACAAGGGACTGTGTAATTTAAGTTTGGGGGAGGGCTTAAGATGTGTTTGATTTGTTTTCTGTGTTCTTATTTTTAATTTTTGAGTCTGCATGCATCTAAGTCATAGAAAAAACCAAAAAAAACTTTTGAAAAATTTTTGAAAAAAAAAGATTACAAAAACAGAGTGTTCATGTAGTTGCATTTACATTTTAGGATTGAGTGTAGATTGTTTTCATATAGGGCTGTTGCATATGCGTAGGGGATTATGATGATTTAAATCTTGTAAGCTTGCTGATTCAATTGTATGATTTCAGTGCCCTCGTTTCTAGTTGTTTAATGCTTTGTTATTGAGCTTAAAGTAAGACTGCACCATACTTTGAATGCACAACTAGATTATTGTCTCAATTGAAGCATGCTGTGATTTGATACAATTTCCTACAAATTTAAACCTGAACTTGACTTGCAATTATCATGTCTATGCACTGCATTTGAACTTATGGATATCATATAGATACTTGGATTTTCTTTTACCTATTTACCACTCTTGCTAATCCAAGTAGTTGTTCTCATCATTAGAACAATTTTACCATGCCTTTAGCCTAGCCTTCTTTCAAGCCATGATATTATTTTGTTGAGTGTGTGAGGCCTATTTTGGAATGAGCTTGATAGAAAGTGTTAGGTTTGAGCCGACAAGGATAGAATCTCATGTAGTTCTGGTTTGCAATTTTCGAATCAGATAGGACTAGGTGGGATCTTGATCATTGGGTATTGGGTTTGGACAGCGATACCTCATAAGAATCGAGGAGGAAAATAAGTTCAAGAAATGTTGAAAACCACCAAAGTGAATTAAGCGGATAAATATGCTCATAAGTGGTGTATGTTTCAATATATCAAATTTTATTGTGACATTGTGTTTCGCGATTTCATGACTTTCCTTTGAAAACAGCGATAACTCATAAGAATCGAGAAAGAAGAATATAAGTTCATGAAATGTTGAAAACCACCAAAGTGAATTAAGCGGATAAATATGTTCAAAGTGAATTAAGCGGATAAACAAGGTTCTAACTAGTTATCCCTCTATAACAAGGTTTTCACAATTCATCTTTCTCAGACAAGGTTATTAGTAATTACCCGAATAGAACACAAGGTTCTCACTAGTTATCTTTCTTGGACAAGATCCTTACTAATTATACCTCTTAAACAAGGTTCTAACTAGTTATCCTTTTATAACAAGGTTTTCACTATTCATCTTTTTTAGCCAAGGTTATTAATAATTACCCGAATAGAACACAAGGTTCTCACTAGTTATCTTTCTTGGACAAGATCCTTACTAATTATACCTCTTAAAGAAGGTTCTAACTAGTTATCCTTTTATAACAAGGTTTTCACAATTCATCTTTTTTAGACAAGGTTATTAGTAATTACTCGAATAGAACACAAGGTTGTCACTAGTTATCTTCCTTGGACAAGATCCTTACTAATTATACCTCTTAAAGAAGGTTCTAACTAGTTATCCTTTTATAACAAGGTTTTCACAATTCATCTTTCTCAGACAAGGTTATTAGTAATTACCCGAATAGAACACAAGGTTCTCACTAGTTATCTATCTTGGACAAGATCCTTACTAATTATACCTCTTAAAGAAGGTTCTAACTAGTTATCCTTCTATAACAAGGTTTTCACAATTCATCTTTTTTAGACAAGGTTATTAGTATTTACTCGAATAGAACACAAGGTTGTCACTAGTTATCTTTCTTGGACAAGATCCTTACTAATTATACCACTTAAACAAGGTTCTAACTAGTTATCCTTTTATAACAAGGTTTTCACTATTCATCTTTTTTAGACAAGGTTATTAGTAATTACTCGAATAGAACACAAGGTTGTCACTAGTTATCTTCCTTGGACAAGATCCTTACTAATTATACCTCTTAAAGAAGGTTCTAACTAGTTATCCTTTTATAACAAGGTTTTCACAATTCATCTTTTTTAGACAAGGTTATTAGTAATTACTCGAATAGAACACAAGGTTGTCACTAGTTATCTATCTTGGACAAGATCCTTACTAATTATACCTCTTAAAGAAGGTTCTAACTAGTTATCCTTCTATAACAAGGTTTTCACAATTCATCTTTTTTAGACAAGGTTATTAGTATTTACTCGAATAGAACACAAGGTTGTCACTAGTTATCTTTCTTGGACAAGATCCTTACTAATTATACCACTTAAACAAGGTTCTAACTAGTTATCCTTTTATAACAAGGTTTTCACAATTCATCTTTTTTAGACAAGGTTATTAGTAATTACTCGAATAGAACACAAGGTTGTCACTAGTTATCTATCTTGGACAAGATCCTTACTAATTATACCTCTTAAAGAAGGTTCTAACTAGTTATCCTTTTATAACAAGGTTTTCACAATTCATCTTTTTAGACAAGGTTATTAGTAATTACTCGAATAGAACACAAGGTTGTCACTAGTTATCTTCCTTGGACAAGATCCTTACTAATTATACCTCTTAAAGAAGGTTCTAACTAGTTATCCTTTTATAACAAGGTTTTCACAATTCATCTTTTTTAGACAAGGTTATTAGTATTTACTCGAATAGAACACAAGGTTGTCACTAGTTATCTTTCTTGGACAAGATCCTTACTAATTATACCTCTTAAAGAAGGTTCTAACTAGTTATCCTTTTATAACAAGGTTTTCACAATTGATGTGCGTCATACAAGGTTATTAGTAATTACTCGAATAGAACACAAGGTTGTCACTAGTTATCTTCCTTGGACAAGATCCTTACTAATTATACCTCTTAAAGAAGGTTCTAACTAGTTATCCTTTTATAACAAGGTTTTCACAATTCATCTTTTTTAGACAAGGTTATTAGTATTTACTCGAATAGAACACAAGGTTGTCACTAGTTATCTTTCTTGGACAAGATCCTTACTAATTATACCTCTTAAAGAAGGTTCTAACTAGTTATCCTTTTATAACAAGGTTTTCACAATTCATCTTTTTTAGACAAGGTTATTAGTAATTACTCGAATAGAACACAAGGTTGTCACTAGTTATCTATCTTGGACAAGATCCTTACTAATTATACCTCTTAAAGAAGGTTCTAACTAGTTATCCTTCTATAACAAGGTTTTCACAATTCATCTTTTTTAGACAAGGTTATTAGTATTTACTCGAATAGAACACAAGGTTGTCACTAGTTATCTTTCTTGGACAAGATCCTTACTAATTATACCTCTTAAAGAAGGTTCTAACTAGTTATCCTTCTATAACAAGGTTTTCACAATTCATCTTTTTTAGACAAGGTTATTAGTAATTACTCGAATAGAACACAAGGTTGTCACTAGTTATCTTTCTTGGACAAGATCCTTACTAATTATACCTCTTAAAGAAGGTTCTAACTAGTTATCCTTTTATAACAAGGTTTTCACAATTCATCTTTTTTAGACAAGGTTATTAGTAATTACTCGAATAGAACACAAGGTTCTCACTAGTTATCTTTCTTGGACAAGATCCTTACTAATTATACCTCTTAAACAAGGTTCTAACTAGTTATCCTTCTATAACAAGGTTTTCACAATTCATCTTTTTTAGACAAGGTTATTAGTATTTACTCGAATAGAACACAAGGTTGTCACTAGTTATCTTTCTTGGACAAGATCCTTACTAATTATACCTCTTAAAGAAGGTTCTAACTAGTTATCCTTCTATAACAAGGTTTTCACAATTCATCTTTTTTAGACAAGGTTATTAGTAATTACTCGAATAGAACACAAGGTTGTCACTAGTTATCTTTCTTGGACAAGATCCTTACTAATTATACCTCTTAAAGAAGGTTCTAACTAGTTATCCTTCTATAACAAGGTTTTCACAATTCATCTTTTTTAGACAAGGTTATTAGTAATTACTCGAATAGAACACAAGGTTGTCACTAGTTATCTATCTTGGACAAGATCCTTACTAATTATACCTCTTAAAGAAGGTTCTAACTAGTTATCCTTTTATAACAAGGTTTTCACAATTCATCTTTTTTAGACAAGGTTATTAGTATTTACTCGAATAGAACACAAGGTTGTCACTAGTTATCTTCCTTGGACAAGATCCTTACTAATTATACCTCTTAAAGAAGGTTCTAACTAGTTATCCTTTTATAACAAGGTTTTCACAATTCATCTTTTTTAGACAAGGTTATTAGTATTTACTCGAATAGAACACAAGGTTGTCACTAGTTATCTATCTTGGACAAGATCCTTACTAATTATACCTCTTAAAGAAGGTTCTAACTAGTTATCCTTTTATAACAAGGTTTTCACAATTCATCTTTTTAGACAAGGTTATTAGTAATTAATTGCATAGAACACAAGGTTGTCACTAGTTATCTTCCTTGGACAAGATCCTTACTAATTATACCTCTTAAAGAAGGTTCTAACTAGTTATCCTTCTATAACAAGGTTTTCACAATTCATCTTTTAGACAAGGTTATTAGTAATTACTCGAATAGAACACAAGGTTGTCACTAGTTATCTTTCTTGGACAAGATCCTTACTAATTATACCTCTTAAAGAAGGTTCTAACTAGTTATCCTTTTATAACAAGGTTTTCACAATTCATCTTTTTTAGACAAGGTTATTAGTAATTACTCGAATAGAACACAAGGTTGTCACTAGTTATCTATCTTGGACAAGATCCTTACTAATTATACCTCTTAAAGAAGGTTCTAACTAGTTATCCTTTTATAACAAGGTTTTCACAATTCATCTTTTTTAGACAAGGTTATTAGTAATTACTCGAATAGAACACAAGGTTGTCACTAGTTATCTTTCTTGGACAAGATCCTTACTAATTATACCTCTTAAAGAAGGTTCTAACTAGTTATCCTTTTATAACAAGGTTTTCACAATTCATCTTTTTTAGACAAGGTTATTAGTATTTACTCGAATAGAACACAAGGTTGTCACTAGTTATCTTTCTTGGACAAGATCCTTACTAATTATACCTCTTAAAGAAGGTTCTAACTAGTTATCCTTCTATAACAAGGTTTTCACAATTCATCTTTTTTAGACAAGGTTATTAGTATTTACTCGAATAGAACACAAGGTTGTCACTAGTTATCTTTCTTGGACAAGATCCTTACTAATTATACCTCTTAAAGAAGGTTCTAACTAGTTATCCTTCTATAACAAGGTTTTCACTATTCATCTTTTTATACAAGGTTATTAGTAATTACTCGAATAGAACACAAGGTTGTCACTAGTTATCTATCTTGGACAAGATCCTTACTAATTATACCTCCTAAAGAAGGTTCTAACTAGTTATCCTTCTATAACAAGGTTTTCACAATTCATCTTTTTTAGCCAAGGTTATTAATAATTACCCGAATAGAACACAAGGTTCTCACTAGTTATCTTTCTTGGACAAGATCCTTACTAATTATACCTCTTAAACAAGGTTCTAACTAGTTATCCTTCTATAACAAGGTTTTCACAATTCATCTTTTTTAGACAAGGTTATTAGTATTTACTCGAATAGAACACAAGGTTGTCACTAGTTATCTTTCTTGGACAAGATCCTTACTAATTATACCACTTAAACAAGGTTCTAACTAGTTATCCTTTTATAACAAGGTTTTCACTATTCATCTTTTTTAGACAAGGTTATTAGTAATTACTCGAATAGAACACAAGGTTGTCACTAGTTATCTTTCTTGGACAAGATCCTTACTAATTATACCTCTTAAAGAAGGTTCTAACTAGTTATCCTTCTATAACAAGGTTTTCACTATTCATCTTTTTATACAAGGTTATTAGTAATTACTCGAATAGAACACAAGGTTGTCACTAGTTATCTTTCTTGGACAAGATCCTTACTAATTATACCTCTTAAAGAAGGTTCTAACTAGTTATCCTTTTATAACAAGGTTTTCACAATTCATCTTTTTTAGACAAGGTTATTAGTAATTACTCGAATAGAACACAAGGTTGTCACTAGTTATCTTCCTTGGACAAGATCCTTACTAATTATACCTCTTAAAGAAGGTTCTAACTAGTTATCCTTTTATAACAAGGTTTTCACAATTCATCTTTTTTAGACAAGGTTATTAGTAATTACTCGAATAGAACACAAGGTTGTCACTAGTTATCTTCCTTGGACAAGATCCTTACTAATTATACCTCTTAAAGAAGGTTCTAACTAGTTATCCTTTTATAACAAGGTTTTCACAATTCATCTTTTTTAGACAAGGTTATTAGTAATTACTCGAATAGAACACAAGGTTGTCACTAGTTATCTATCTTGGACAAGATCCTTACTAATTATACCTCTTAAAGAAGGTTCTAACTAGTTATCCTTTTATAACAAGGTTTTCACAATTCATCTTTTTTAGACAAGGTTATTAGTAATTACTCGAATAGAACACAAGGTTGTCACTAGTTATCTTCCTTGGACAAGATCCTTACTAATTATACCTCTTAAAGAAGGTTCTAACTAGTTATCCTTTTATAACAAGGTTTTCACAATTCATCTTTTAGACAAGGTTATTAGTAATTACTCGAATAGAACACAAGGTTGTCACTAGTTATCTTTCTTGGACAAGATCCTTACTAATTATACCTCTTAAAGAAGGTTCTAACTAGTTATCCTTCTATAACAAGGTTTTCACAATTCATCTTTTTTAGACAAGGTTATTAGTAATTACTCGAATAGAACACAAGGTTGTCACTAGTTATCTTCCTTGGACAAGATCCTTACTAATTATACCTCTTAAAGAAGGTTCTAACTAGTTATCCTTTTATAACAAGGTTTTCACAATTCATCTTTTTTAGACAAGGTTATTAGTAATTACTCGAATAGAACACAAGGTTGTCACTAGTTATCTTCCTTGGACAAGATCCTTACTAATTATACCTCTTAAAGAAGGTTCTAACTAGTTATCCTTTTATAACAAGGTTTTCACAATTCATCTTTTTTAGACAAGGTTATTAGTATTTACTCGAATAGAACACAAGGTTGTCACTAGTTATCTTTCTTGGACAAGATCCTTACTAATTATACCACTTAAACAAGGTTCTAACTAGTTATCCTTTTATAACAAGGTTTTCACTATTCATCTTTTTTAGCCAAGGTTATTAATAATTACCCGAATAGAACACAAGGTTCTCACTAGTTATCTATCTTGGACAAGATCCTTACTAATTATACCTCTTAAAGAAGGTTCTAACTAGTTATCCTTCTATAACAAGGTTTTCACAATTCATCTTTTTTAGACAAGGTTATTAGTATTTACTCGAATAGAACACAAGGTTGTCACTAGTTATCTTTCTTGGACAAGATCCTTACTAATTATACCTCTTAAAGAAGGTTCTAACTAGTTATCCTTCTATAACAAGGTTTTCACTATTCATCTTTTTATACAAGGTTATTAGTAATTACTCGAATAGAACACAAGGTTGTCACTAGTTATCTATCTTGGACAAGATCCTTACTAATTATACCTCCTAAAGAAGGTTCTAACTAGTTATCCTTCTATAACAAGGTTTTCACAATTCATCTTTTTTAGCCAAGGTTATTAATAATTACCCGAATAGAACACAAGGTTGTCACTAGTTATCTTTCTTGGACAAGATCCTTACTAATTATACCTCTTAAAGAAGGTTCTAACTAGTTATCCTTCTATAACAAGGTTTTCACTAGTTATCTATCTTGGACAAGATCCTTACTAATTATACCTCTTAAAGAAGGTTCTAACTAGTTATCCTTCTATAACAAGGTTTTCACTATTCATCTTTTTTAGCCAAGGTTATTAATAATTACCCGAATAGAACACAAGGTTGTCACTAGTTATCTTCCTTGGACAAGATCCTTACTAATTATACCTCTTAAAGAAGGTTCTAACTAGTTATCCTTTTATAACAAGGTTTTCACAATTCATCTTTTTTAGACAAGGTTATTAGTAATTACTCGAATAGAACACAAGGTTGTCACTAGTTATCTTCCTTGGACAAGATCCTTACTAATTATACCTCTTAAAGAAGGTTCTAACTAGTTATCCTTTTATAACAAGGTTTTCACAATTCATCTTTTTTAGACAAGGTTATTAGTAATTACTCGAATAGAACACAAGGTTGTCACTAGTTATCTTCCTTGGACAAGATCCTTACTAATTATACCTCTTAAAGAAGGTTCTAACTAGTTATCGCTTTTATAACAAGGTTTTCACAATTCATCTTTTTTAGACAAAGGTTATTAGTAATTA